>VZRF01005657.1:890805-1144277 GCA_013396875.1 Vireo altiloquus | reverse complement strand
TCTCCCCCCCCCCCCCTTTTTTTTTTTTCTTCAGGGGGTGGGGAATGTAGCTGAAACCAGGCATGAGCCGGCTCCTGCTAAAACTTTGCCATCAAACTGTTTTTTGGTTCATCGGGCTGCAGTTTCCATAGAAGCAACTTATCCCCGCGATCATCTTGTCGGGTGCACTTCGCAAGCTCATTTCCCGTCTGAGCTTGCTCCGCTGCTCTCGGATGCTGCAGCTGACACATTTCCTCCCCGTGCACTTTGCACCCACCTCATCCTTGCCCAGATGCTCGGGGCTGATTGTGCCTAAAAGGGGGTTTCAGCACACTCCGCAGCTGCCTTGGGGGAAGGGACTTTTTTTTTTTTTTTTAATTTTTCTTTCTACTTTTCGCCGCTTCCCACTTCTCGCCCTGTCGGCAGCAGCCCTCCCCGTGCCCCCGTGCCCTGCAGCCCCGGCTGGCAGGGGCGCGGCTGCGGCCACTGTCCCCCGCCTCGCGCGTGTCGTGCGTGT
Source organism: Vireo altiloquus (assembly GCA_013396875.1). Classification (NCBI taxonomy): domain Eukaryota; kingdom Metazoa; phylum Chordata; class Aves; order Passeriformes; family Vireonidae; genus Vireo; species Vireo altiloquus. The sequence continues at coordinate 1,143,781 of VZRF01005657.1, read as the reverse complement.
GCTGCGGTGTGCGACCGCACTCGGTGTCACCCGGCCCGGCGGAGCGGGGCTGCCGTGCGTGGGACAGCGCTGCTGTTGTCCGCCCGGCTCCATGGGGAGCGGGGCCCTGGCGCACCCCATCTGCCTGGGCAGCCCCTGTGACATCTCCCTGCTCCCGCGGCGGTCTGCGGAGAGCTGTGCTGTTGGGAGCAGCAGTAGTGCTGCCCCTGGCAGGGCTCTCCGCGTCCCGCCCTGCCGGCAGCGGCTCTCGGGCACTGGGGCTGGCACCGCAGCTCCCTCGCCTCCAGGTCCTTCACTGGGCACGAGAATGCCCTGCCCACCGTTTTCACACAGCCCGTTCCGAACTCCTCCGGGTTCTGCTACAAGGAACAACATACGGATACACCTTCCCTGAGTTCTGTTTCCAAACTCCATTCTTTTCTGGGCCGTAGTTGCAAACGCCACAAGTCCGCCAACTTTTAAGATCTCTTTTCCTCTCTTCTCATTGTGCTTTTGAATAATGTTGCGTTTGCACAGTATCATTCCCTTCATCCCCACTTTTAAGCATCCCTCATCTGCTGCTGTTAATCCCAAGGTGTGTGTTGTCGGATGCTTTAGAAGTATTGTGGCAAAACATAAATGTTTTTTTCATTCTTTTGAGACATCTCCATTTTGGCTAGAAGTGTTGGACTGTAGGATGGGCAGGCCTTTGTTCGGATTCTGTTTTGACATGTGTATCATTTTATGATCATATTCTTAAACTGCTGTTGTGCAGTAAAATGCCTTTTACTCAAACTGTATTTTCCAGCACCACCCTGCAAAGAGGGATGTTTCCATGTGAATTGCGTGGTTTTGCCGCAACACATCAAATCCAAATTCAGATGCTTTAGTTCTAATGTTTACTTTAGGTTTGTAGGATTTCTCATTTTTGTAAGTAGGACCAGTGCCGTAAAGGCTTTGCTATATAAACTGCTACCTGCAAAGGGCTGTTGCTTACCTGATTCTACTTGAAGAAAATTGCCATGAGATCTTTCTGAGAGCAGCATCTCTCTGGCATAAGTAAGTGCTACTGGTATAAGGTGTATTAGATCCATGTATTAACTCTTAGGTTTTTACTCAAATCCAAATACATTTCTTTTAAAAATTCTTCAACTATTTTATTAATGCAACATCTGTGTTTTAATTAAGTTACATATCATCTTCTAGAAGTGCTTAAAGTCAACCAGTTAGGCGGCTCTCTAATTTAGCATGGTTGTGGTAAAATCTGGGATCAAGCAAGTTCACTTATTAGTGCGTGGCTTGTGTAGCAGATGGTTTTCATCTAGTGTAGCTTTTCTAGTGATACCTTTAAATTAATGTAGGTCTAAAATGTTGCAGATTTTTCACTCCCCACCAATTCTCTGGAAAATTTATTCAGGATAGGAAAGGGAGAGGGGCCAGGCAGGAGATTACTGACAGTACCTCACATGCAATAAGGAATAAACCAAGGAGTAAAAAATGGGCTTATTCTTTTGTTAATTATCTGGCTGGCTGATCCAGCTCCCCTCAGTCTCCCACTTTGGCCCAATTTTTGATCTTTAGGTACAGGCCTGTGGGAATAAGATTGCAAAACGCTTGGCTTAATTTCACTGAAATAAAGGAGAAATTGGGAATTGGCTTGGTGGGAGAAGATTTTGCAAATCTGTTCCAGGTATGGTTTTAAGCACACACACCCCACTCCACCCCCCAAATTGTAAAATTATGATAATTTCAAGTATAAGTGTGTTTATGTAGTATGCTCTGTGTATTTTGTTTTTGCTCGATAATAATGTTTCAATAATAATGTTTCATGAACATGGAGGAGAAATTGAATCTGTACTGCAACTGGCATCCAATTGTTGGTCAATCTGGCCTTCCTGTTGTCTTCAGGAAGAATACCTCAGTTCCATGGTGGAAAGCCTTGTAATATTAAGCAGGCAGTACTAATTTAACTTTACTGAAGCTATTGTTATACAGGACCCACAGCATTTTCAGTCCTTTTTAACTAGTGTACAGGAAAAAATTTTGTATGCTTAGGAAAGCCTAATTCCACTCAGGGTTTGGGTACTGGAAGTGCAGTTTAGCAAAATATGTGTACCACATCCCAGATGCACGTGCACCCTCATGAGTCCTGTTGAACCACGTGAGTTCCAGTGAAGTTTCCCAGGCTGTTAAAACTTTGCTTCTTTATAGGCCCAGAATGAGCATTATCTAGGTTAAGCTGACTTTCTTAGTGACTGTCGCCTGCATAAACCCCCTTGGGAATCACAAAATAGGTATGTGTCTAAATCTCTGGAGAGGCCTGGTCCAGGAGGTGTGCTCAAGATCATGGTTAAATGCACACTGACAGCATGGAGCTTAGCACAAGGCGCAGCAGCTGTAGCTGCCGGAAAGTTCAGGGGCAAAGAAGGAAAAGAACTGCTGCTTTCTCATAAACAATTTTTCTCATGAGAGCACTTGTCCTGGAAGTGAGTGATGCAGATTCAATGTTCTCCTCATCAGAGGTGATATAAACTCCCTCCTGCTTGCAAAGCAACCCTAACGACCAGAGATAAGGCTGAGGTGGAGGACACCCACCCATCCTGTTGAAGCTTGCCACAGTAAAGAAACAGATGCAAATTTCAGAGGGCCAGAGGGATTATAAACAAGAGGGAGCCTAACACTGTAGCTCAGGGGTAAAGGCATCTCCTGGATGGCAAGAAGCCTGAAGTCTGGGCCTGCTGGCCTGGCAGAGTCATCCATTCTTGAGGGTGAGGTTCATCTCACCTTATCTTAGCTATTTAGAGGTTTTATGTCTCATCTCTCTATAGTCAGTGGGAAGAGAGAACAAGAGACACCTGCAGAGGGTGATTCATTCTGGGCCCATCTGACACCTCTTTCAGGATGGAGTGAATCTCCTTGCTGGGGACCATTGCTCACCATCAGTTCTCAGCAGAAGCCAGACAACCAATTTCAGCCAGAAGCCTGACTTAGAGATGCCAAGTGAGGTGGATTCCTCTGTGGATGACTAATTTTTCTCATTCATCATACCTGAATTTAGCCTTTAAAATTTGGGTATGTAGTCAAAGTTAGTTGAGTTCTGTCTCTGTATCATGGTCATTTCTTCCATTGGAAGGCTGGACATGGGTAGCTGGGGTGGAATGTCTTGGGATGAAGTATTGCTGAGCTTCAAGAGCCTAAAGACCATGTGGCCATGTGTGTTCCTAGTCTGTGCTTGTGAATCCTGATGCCTGCCAGGTGTCTGAAATGTAGGTGTGGAGCTATTACATGCCATTTTGTGAACTTCTTTTGGAGATGGGTAAGTGACTAGAGACGCTATGTACTGTTTTTAAGGGAGGAGCGAGCTGTGTAAAATATGCATAAAAATTGTTTGAAGATATTACAAGGCTACAGTTGGGATTTTTGGAAAGCTGAAAGGCTCTGTATTTAAACCAAAGAAAGTGAAGTACTATGGAAAATGGACTAAATGTATACTGCATTTTATGCACTTGAATACCCTGAAAAATCTGTCTCTAACTTCTAAAACTGGAGGTTGAATGCCTTTAAAAATATCACCTTTAATATGAGCCCTGAAGAGATGAGCCTGTAATTTTCAGTTTCAAAAGCTATTGTTATTTTATTTTTCATAATGTGGAATAGTGCTGTGGTATACTGCAGGATAAATCCCAACTATGTACTTCATTTTTTTATCAGAAATCAGCAAAAAGTCACCCAGCCTTCTTATCAGATTACAGGAGTGCAAATGTTTTCTGTGCTGGTCTGAGTTTGGTGCACATATATTCTTTGCAAATGGATGATTTTAGGGAAAGACAAGTTATGTGTTTTTATAATTTAATATTTGTTAGAAGTCACCAAAGGCTTATTGTCCAGTCATTTTGCAAATTTTAGATTGTAGAAACTATTGAGGAAAATAAGTGTCCAGTTTGGCAAAATTACAGTAATATGTTCTCTTGATGGTTTTTTAGCTGCAAATGCAGTTGGAGATGATGCCACCAGGTTGTTATGTCAATCACTCCATAAGGCTGAATGCCTTCAATTATTCCAAAACATGGTTGAGAAACCCTTCTATTTCTTTTCTCAAAATACAAAGGATATGTTTTTAAATTTGGCAACATAAAAGTAATTTGGAACTGACTAAAATTAAATTATTTAAGCCTTGAGTTACTGTTTCCAGCAGAGACAAGAGATCTGAAAATATTAAAAGGATGTACAGACTTGTTAAAATATTTTGAGCCAGAACAAACCAGCTCATTTAGACCTACCTTGCTGAAGATCTCTGGATTGTTCTCCATTGAACAATTAGAATTTGGACTTTTAGCAGTTTCTTTTTTTCCTGCCTTATCACTCTGCTTGTTTTCACTTCATTAGCGGTAGTTTTGATTCCTTTTCACAGGTCTCTTGGTTTCGGAGATGGGATTCACCTCACTTGATTTATGGCATGTGTCTGGTTGATACCTGCATCTGAGCCTGTCTTTAAAGACTCAGTTTACAGACAATTGAGAAAATCACTGCTTCTATGATGACTTATTTCTACCTAATACAGAAGTCTAAAAGCCTAACTCTACCCTTGATACTCTTGATTTTTCAGTCCAGCTGTCCTTAGCCCAGCATATGATTTAACTAGACACCCTGGCCTTGGTGTGGATGGCCCGTGTCAGGGTTGGTTCTCAGACATTCTTGATAATTCTGCGTTTTTGGTTTGTTTTTTTTTTTTGGGTGTATGTGCGACTTGACACGTTTACAGCACTGAGAAGAATGAGCAGTGGCTAATATACTTCAACCAAGAAGCTTTTCTGACTGTGGTCTGGTGGAGTGCTGGGGTTTTACAGTTCATAGTGTGTAACCTCTAGGCTAGATGCTCATAGTTGTAAGTTTTGTGCATTTTTGCCTGTTGCTAGCTGTGCAATCTTCATTAGCAGGGATGTGTATTCCTTTGTGGCATAGATGGGACTTACATAGGGAGGCAGGTTTATTTCTGTGGAAGCCTTACCTCAGTTGTAGAAGGTACACAAAGAAGGAAGATGCTCCTTAAAACAACTGAATTATGTCGTGGAGGCCTTAATCCATGTCTCTGCCACAAAGTTTTTTTTATGTGAGGTAATGGACAAGTCATTTTGAGCAGACCTGTGTCAGGAGACTTTTTATATCACATGGGAAGTCAATAGGAATTGTCCTAAAGATCTAAAATGTGATGAAAACACCACTCTGAAGGAACAGGTCCCATTGATCACAAGTTTGGCAGCCAGAACTAGAGTTAGAATTAGTAGCCAGTACTGACCAGCTGCTTCACACATTACCATTGGTTTAAAGATAACAGCTTTTTGTTCTTGGAAAGGGAATATCCCTTTTGAGGGTAGGACGCAATATATTCTAATTAATGTGGGAAAGGGTTCTGAGGTGGCAGAAGTAATAATTGTAATAAGGGGCATCCCAGTGTTCTTTTCAGGTCCCATAGAGAGATTTTACCTCACTGCTCTCCAGCTGGGAAATGGCAAGATTGTGCAGTGACAGTAGGGTGACTGCCAGCGACCAGAGAAAGTACCAGTCACAGCTGGATGAGGACTTGGAGCAGGAACAAGGAAGTCTAAGGATTAAAGGGGAACAGGGGAGAGGGAGAATTCAAGTTTCAGATCTCTTCATCAATTTAGATTTCTTTCATTTGAAATGTCAAGCTAAAATAAGCAACACTATCCAGAAAGCGAATGCTTCTGAAGAAGTTTCTTGTATTTCTGTCTCCTGTTAGGACAACTTGTGAGGTAAACTGTGGTGATTTTAGCCCTAGCTAAATCAATTTCTTACGTTATGGGAGATGTAGGTTCTGAGTTGATCCAGTGAGGTTCTTACAATCCTCAGATAAGAAACACTCCAGAAGTGGTCATTTGGGATATTCACCTGGTGCAATGGAAATTCTAAATTACACTCTGAAGTGGGAAGAATGGGATATGAAGCCTTGTTTTTGACAGGCCTTGTAAGCATCAGACCACTTTTTAGAGAATTTCCTGAGAAAATATTTGGGAGAATAATCTGGGTTTTCTTCTGAAGTGTGATTGCATTTCTCTTTGTGTGAGCTTCTGCTTTGTTTTCAAAAGTGCTTTTATAGATTCTATTAAGGAAAAAAAATGTAATGGGAAAATTTTTAGTAATTTTTTTATTGACTGGATTTTTTTTTTTTCTGTAATGCAGATGCTCCTTTTTTAAACCTGATAAAGGCATAGCTATTTGGGGACATGATACTCTGCTCTGTACTGATAGCAGCAACACACCTTGCAGAATTGTTGTATTGAGTGGTCTGGAGTGTGCCAATTTCTCTCTTTTCTGCTATTTTGGTAGTGTTTTGTGGAGTGAAGCACATGTATATAAGCTGCAAATGTACATTCCTGTATAGAATAAGCAGGCTGGCTGTGTGAATCAGCTGTTATGGGGGTGGCTGTGGGTAAGACATGAAACAGGCAGTGGAAACTCCTTTGATGGAGACTCAGTAGTCTTCATGCTTTACACATATGGGGCCTGATGCAAATCCAGTGAGACCCAGGAAGACTCTCCCTGTCAGTTCACAGCTTTGGATCCAGCTTCAGGTGTGTTTGTGAATGTGTATGTGGCATGTGTCTGGTTTTTGGTTAGTGTAACAGGTGCCTGTGAGAGCGGAGAGGGAATTTGTTTCACTGCTCTGGGTTGGCAAGTGAATTTTATCTAAAGCTTGTCACTTGCACATAGCCAGCCTGCTCACGTTCTAAATAGATTCTGCCCTCAGATTGTAAAGAACGAGATAATAAGATTATGTTATGTACTTGAGAGCTAAATTATTTTAAAAGTCTGAAATTAGCAGATGAGGAGGAATTTATTTGCCAAATACATTTCAGAAGCAGCTTGGGAAACCTGTCAGAGCCCATCTTTAACTGCTTAACTAGTGGCTGTTCAACTTAATAGCTCTGAAGAGTGCTTGGAGTATGAGGGAGACAAAACAAAATCCCAGAATGCGTGAGATTTTCTTCCAAACAACAAGAAATGCCATCAATTCACAAACCAGATAGTTAAAGAGGAAAACTTGCATCTACAACCACTGACTTCACCTAACATCCTCTGTGCTCCAGGCAAAAAAAAAAGCTTGCTCTTTTCTGGACACTTTATCCATTCTTTCCCGCTCTATTAACTTATTGCATAGCTGAACATGACCTTTGCTCTGCTAGTGATGCTGGCCTTTACCATGTGTTCGTCCTTTTACCCCACAGGTATCTTCACGTTTTCCCATGTCCTGTCCTCCATGTGTGGGACAACAGTCTGGAAAATTCTTGCCAGCCACTTTCCTTCAAATCACTCCTTAAGATGCACTTTGCCCCCACATGTCTCTGGGGATTTGCTGACAGTAGCTGGGAAGAGTGGAAGTTAAATTGTTTTCTAGGCAGTCTGTGTGAAAACATGCTCACGTTATTTCTACTGCGAATCTGCTGTCAACCCCTTTCCTGCTGGGGACGACAAGGCCATGATGCCATTTTAGTAATCATCAGCTGTCATTGGAATCTGACATAGGCAGGAGCAGCTCTTGGCTCTGCTGGTTGTAACCTTCCCTCTCCTTCACTCCCAACTGTCCCAGTCTGCTTTTAGCCACCATGCTGCCTCCATCCTTCCTGGCTCTTCCACATCTGTGAATTCAGCTCCTGTGCCTGGCTGAGGGACTGATGCAGAGTCCACCCTTTCAGGCTTTATTAGCACATCTTGTCTTTAAGCATCAAAGATCTATTTTGAGGAGGTGATGGAGCCACAGATCTTAACCCTTGAGAGTGGCAGAAGAGCTTTCCTCTTAGTTGTTATTACCTGCCCAACTCCATATGGAAGGGGAAGGCATCCTAGCTAATCAGAGCTTCTGACAGGCAATTCTTCAAATTGTTTTAGTGTTTTAAACTAATACTGTAGGCTCCAACATCATGTGGCAGAGAGCCAGTGACAGTCATCTGACAATAGCCTTCACCATCTATCAATAGTGAGGGAATTCCTCTGCGTAAGCCCTGGAAGCTTCTATAACGAGTGAGATTGCTGTTTGCAAAGCATCCTGCAACATTCAGCCTTGCAGGTCTGCTGATTTTTAAATTATATAAACAAAACCCTGTAAAATCCGCATAGCCCAAAGACAGTGACTTCTGTTTATATTGTCCAGATCACAGATGCTGAGCATGAATGCATGAACAGTCCTTTTGTATGGTGTTTGACACTTTCTGCGGCTGTCTGCACTGTTTTTTAATATACAGAATCCCTGATTCTCCACTGCCTTGCACCCTGTCTATTCATTCTCACCCCTGTGAAGTGAGGGTAAAACACTATCAAAACAAAATGGTACCATTTTGCATGTTTTCCACTCAGTTTGTTCAGGTGTAAATAACGACAGAAAGAACAGGGCAGAGCAGAACCTGACCCGCAGTCTGTCTCTCAGTGCGTCAGGGGTCTTGAAGTGGGGGGATGACAGAACAAACACAAGCTGTTACCTTGCCATTTTTGCTAATGTTTTAAAACCAGGCAGCTTGTGAGGATGACAGATGCAAAAGTCAGGCAGTACTTCGTTCCTGTAGTCCTCACGTGATGTATTCCCCTAGAGCAATAGAAGTGTTACCTGTGGTGTGGATGGGTGCTAATGATAGCTGGGTTGTCAGTGAGAGTCATCTTGCTGAGTTGTTCAGCTGCTCCACTTAGTACTGGAGAAAGAAAAATCCTTTGTACTTTGTGCTGGTCGCTGCATTACCTTGCCTTTTATAAAAGGTTGTAAAGGAGAGTGAGCTCTTCAAGCTGTGGTAAGTCTGCTGCTTTGTCTCCTGGGCCCTGGACATGAACAGCCCTCAATGCTTTTTAACTTCTTAATTTTTTTTTGTTGTTGTAGGGACAGAAGACTGTACTCATCCTAACTGACTTTCCATCATCCTCTAATATTGCATTTACACAGCTCTGCAAGTAAACACCCAAGCCTTTTTCCAAAACAGGGTATCTCTTTTCGCTTCCCATCTTTTTCTTTGCACAGATCCCAGCTCCAACACCTTCCTTGCTTTCCTGAACAACACATTAGACCACCCTAGACCATTCTGTTTTTACCAGGGCACAGAATTTAAGTATATTTATGATTTGTTCATAAGATATCACTGTTACCGCTTGTGATATAACGTACTTCACCATTAATGTAGGAAAAATAATGTTGTATTGCACCAAAAAAACCCCCACCCTCCCTTAAAAAATACCCAAATAATCAAAAAATGTATATAGATAAATACTGGCAAGATCTGAATTGAATGAATGTTGCATGGGCTGTTGTAGTAGGTAGGAATAATGAGCAGAAGTTAGAGTCTCTTTGAAACCAGAACAGTAAATATTTTTGCTTATCATCAATTGAAATCTCAGCCTTACCATTGCATTAGCATTTCCACTCATTTTTAGAAACAGAGTGAATTTTCATGACTCATTTGAGTGCTCTGTAACTATTTGTATGCAAATGTGACTCAAACTTTCTCACAGTCACATGCTTCACCCTCCTGTTGGAGTTCATGCACAAATGGGAGTGGTGTGTTCCTCTTCCTTACAAACCTTACCTTTCCTAAAGAGTCTTGTGCCTTTCCCACATTTATGATACAATTGAAGAAACGCTTGTTCCTGTAACTTCAGAGATGCTTTAAAATTGAAAGACTCAAAAAGAGAAATAAAAATCCACTCTGTATTGAAAGCATTTTGTTAAAATGTTGTGTTCTCACATTTAAATATGAGAGATTAGGAAAGGAGTGCCTGTTTATGTCTAACTTTCAGAAAAAATATGCAAGTCCTGGCCTGAGAACAAACATGAGAAAGTTCAGCTGAAAGGTAATGTATCCATCAATGTATGCAGAGACTTAGAATGAAATTGCCATCTCAACCATAGCTAGAACAAACACAGCTGATGAATAAATGTATATTGACTAAAATAAATACAAAGTGTAATGCCAGATGTGGACAATGCAGAATGCAGAAAAGCAGTAAACTGAGTAAACACCAAATTAAGGAGTAGCCTTAATGGTGAGGAGTCAATTCCAATGAGAAACAGAACTGGGGAGCTTTTTTGCCCAAAACCAGTTGAGGTATGTTTCCAACTAGAAGAGAAGCTGCCTGATCTGTCACTGCTTTCCCATTTGAGGCTCATCAGCAACAGCCTACTGCATATAACATACACTTCAAAGGCTGCCTTTATTTATGAGTGTCTGTGACAAGGTTGTAGGCTTTTGCTGTAGCCCAGCAAATTTGGTTTGCAGTTTTTGTCTGCTTTTCAGAATGCACTTTTCTGTTCTCCATAAACATGTCTAAGACCTTCTGAAGCATCATCCCTTGCACTGCAATCACACAGGGTGTCTCTTGTCAGTGCTAGGAAGTATGTTTTTGTATTTCTGTCTCTCACAAAGTCCAAATGACTAAAATGGAGTCTTCCAGATTTAATTGTTCAGGAGCAAGATTTTTGGAATTCAGGTGAGACACTCCACAATCACAGAATGGGTCAGGTTGGAAGGGACCACAGTGGGTCATCTGTTCCAACCTCCCTGCTCCTGCAGGGTCATCCTAGAGCACACTGGACAGAGTTATGTCCAGATAGTTCTTGAATATCTCCAGTGAGGGAGACTTCACAGCCTCTCTGGGCAACCTGTTCTGGTCACTTGCACAGGAACGAAGTTCTTCCTCGTGTTCAGGTAGAATTTCCTGTACAGCTGTTTCTGCCCATTGCCTTCTTGTTGGCACCCCTGAGGAGAGCCTACTTTCATCTTCTGGGCATCTCAAATGACACCTGTTGTAGTCAATGAACATCTAATCAGTAAGCTCAGTCTCCAGGAGGTGTTGAACCAGAGTCCCAAACTATATCTGCCTCTGAGTCAATTGCATGGCTCAGCAGTCACTGACCATTCACTTAAAAATTGATACCAACAGATAAACACTGAAACTGTTTCTCTTATCCCAGCAGCTAAATTCCACCCTATATAATGTGGGTTTTTTTGCTATATTGTGCCTTTGTGGAGTGGCCTGCGCACCCAGCACGGGGACAGAGGCCCCAGTGCATACCCAGCTGTGTGCCTGCTCCAGTGCCGTGTAACACCCTGCAGGTTCTCAGATGCTTTGCTTATTGAAATATTTTGTCTGTTTTTCTGTTTCTAGTGTGGCTGCCATTAGTAATCTCCACAGGTACCTGGGCTCTGCTATGGCTGCAGTTAACATGGCTAAATAAGCTAAATGCAAGTGAACTCAAATGTCTTGTTGACACACCTCTGACTGAAATCAATGACCATTTGGTAACCACCTAAAGTTTCTAAGTTGACATGAAATTAAGCAAGTTGCAAAAGTTGTAACCAAACTGTAAAGAAAAGAAAGCAGGAACTTGGTAGTTGTTCTGGCTGCAACTTCCAGGCTGATGCATAACCTGCCAACATGAAGTTCACTGCAGGATCTGTTCTTATGAAGGATGGACTCCCTCTTTTCTTAATGCCAGCATCATTAGTAGTGCAGGTATACAGATCTCTTAAATTAATAGTGCAACAGATTGTTCGTGCTGCACTTAACAAGCAGTTCAATATAACAGCCATGAGCTAAAATATTTGCAAGTTTGTGAACTTCAAAGAAAACTTTGCTTCTTTTTAAAGAGTCTTACAAACAACTAAGCACATTTTTTCCCACCTCATCTTAAAAGAAATTACAGAAGAATACATACAGCAGGCCTGAAATTCCTGCCAGTCCTTCATCTTGATTTTCTTGGCATATTGGTAAGGAATCTGGATGCTGAAATTTACTGTTAATGAGTACCTTGTTTCATGGATGTGTTCTTTTTCTGTGCCTTAATGCTTATCTGAACTGTTCGTGCTCTTATGGAGGGCCAAAAAAGACACCTAGAAGATAGATGCTGAAGTAACCAGTGAAACATCTTACTACTTTGGTGTTTAATTTTTAGTTTGGAAAGTATGGATGGTCTTTAGTTGAACTAAATTTCTTTATTGATTTCTGTATCTGTGGATTATAATCCTATAAATTATCTGCAGTCTTCATTTCAAGGGTCTTCTGCGGCTTGTGATGGATTAAACATATAGGCAGCAATTATTAGTGAGCTGTTGGTCAGTGCTAACAGAAGTGGCATGTAGTAGTTTGATTTGAAACAATGTGGATGAAGTATACCTAAACATAAACATCAAGTGGAAAGCAAAAATGTAGAGAAGTGTCAAGGACAGCAGCCATTCCAGAATGGAACAGATGAGGAGGAAGCTGAAAATACTCGCCCAGAAACGAACAAAAAGCCCCAAGCCCCACCAGCAGTAGGCAGGAAAGGCTGAAAATAATGAGATAAAAATTAGAAATGTTGTACACTTACAGTTGATTTCCAAGAATCCCTAAGTGGCTGTTGTCGGAAGCTGAACTAAAATCAAGGGAGGTGAAAAGTCAAAGGACCCTTTGATGGGAGAGTAAAAGAACATGTTTGCCCTTTGAAAGAAAAAGGCAAAGATTTCTGCTGGTTTTATCAGAACAGAGTTGAATGCTGTGAGCTATGGAGAAAAAAAAATCAGTGTGGTCCTAAACTTACACATGTGATTAATATGATGCTTCACATTCTGTAATTTGGGTGCTTGTACTTAGGAAAATTTTTGGGGACTGAAGACCCTAAAATGTGTTTCCTCATTTCTTCACTGGAAAGAGCAGCATCATCTCCTTCATATTCTGGGCTTTTTTGCCTCAAAACCCAGCTACTTCTAGCTCAGAAAATCTGTAGTCTCCCCAGGTGATCTGTCCCTGTGTCCACTGGCTGTGCATTTCTTTCTTATTCCTCAGCTTGAGAAGCAGATCCTTGCTCAGCCTTGCTAATTTCTGGCCTGCCTTGCTTGATTTCCTGCACAGTGGGACTGAGAGCTCTTGTACTATCAGAAAAATGGCCTTAAAGAGCTGCCAGTTCTGCTTAGCCCTTGTGTCCTTAAGGCCAGTTACCCAGGGGCTCTCATTCACCAACTCCTTAAACAGCTGGAAGTTCCCTCTTGCAAACTTCAGGGTCTTGACTTTGCTCCTCACCAGGCGAGAGCATGGTCACCACAGCCCAGGCTGCCTCCAATCTCAGTTCCTTTTGTGAGCTCATCCACATTGGTGAGCAGTAGGTCCAGTAATGCCTCACCTCTGGTTGCCTTGTCCAACACCTGGACCAGGAAGTTGTCCTCTACACACTCCAGGAGTCTCCTGCATTGCTTGCAGCCAGCTGTATTGCTTTCCCAGCATATGTCCAGATGGTTGAAATCACCCCTCAGGATGAGAACTTGCAAGTGTGGTTGTTCCTGTACATGAAGCAAAAAAGCCTCGTGAACAGGCTCCCCTGCTCAGGCGGCCTAGAGTAGAATCCCATCACCAGCTGTCCTTTGTCAGTCCTGTCCTTGATTTTTACCCACAGCCTCTCAACCCCTTCATGGCTGAGGCAACTCTTCACCATTTATCCGCTCCTTAACAAGGGTGCAACCCTCCCGCCCTTCCTTCCCAGCCTGTCTCTTCTGAAAGGGCTTGTGGCCCTCAGTTGCCATACTTCAGTCATGCAGGACAACTCGTCCCACCATGTTTCTGTCATAGCAATTACGTTGTAATTTTCTAATTGCAACACGGTTTCCAACTCATCCTGCTTGTTACCCCTGCTGTGTGCATTGGTGTAACTGGGCTGCTGACCTCTTCATCTTTTGGGAGGAGCCCTCTCCAGTTCCTTTGGGGTGATTTGCAGGTATTTCCCTGCTATAGGGCTGTTGTTTCCTGGTTCCTTACTGACATCTGGTAGAGCATCCCCTTCCCTACTGAATCTAGTTTAAAGCCCTGGCTAATATGTCCCACCAGCTTGCTCCCCAAAACACTTGGGCCCCACTTGTGCCGGCGTGCCCCATCTGCTGGTGATGTGCCCAGTCCCTTGAGGGCACGTCCCAGATCATAGAACCCAAAGCTCTGAACATGGCCCTAGTCTTGTGGCCCATCCTTCACCCTATCCACTTGTTTCACTCTGCCTGGGTCCCAGTGCCCTACTGGGAGGATAAAAGGGCACTACCTGAGCCCCAGATCCTTTCAATGTCTTTCAGAGGATCATGAAGTCCTTTCTGATATTTTGGAATCTGTTGCAGCTCCAGTTGATCCTACATGAAAGAGTAGGAGCAAATGATAGCCCTCAGCTTTTGACAGACTTGGAGGCCTCTGTGACATCCCAAATGCAGGTCCCTTGGTTGGCAGAAAACCTCTGTGTTCATGCAGCTTCTCTTCTGAGTGGCTAGCAAAACTGTTCTTCATGTTGGAGATTTTTTCCCAGCTCATTAGTGTAACTGGAATTAACTGATTATCTTGCTGCGTCAAATCCCTGAGTAGATGTGAAGTAGATGCTGTTTCACCCAGGGTGGGATGCACTGAACAAGGCTGTAAAGGATTCTGACTTCCTTTACAACCTACCATGGTTCTTATTCCACCTAAAATTATGTTCTCATTTGCTTTAATTTATTACAAATCTAATAAATGTAATTGAGGAGCAAAGGAAATTTTTTTCCTGTCTTGTGTAGTGTCACTAAATTAAGCAGCCTGTACCCATGCAGAAGTTGCAGTGGAAATCACTGTAACAGGCATGCAAGCAGGAGATAGAATACAGGTTTTCACCTGCAAGTCTTAGTTGAGGAGACAGATTTACCTCTTTAGTTCCTCCTTATCTTCTGGCAATTAGAGCAATTTAGAGCAGGGCTGAGCAGCTCCAACCAAGGAATGAGCACCATTCTGACCAGGTGCCAGTGTCCCATTTCAAACCAGCAGTCTTTTCCCTCCATCACCATTACCTTTGGCATACATCTCCATGGGTTTATAGGTAAGTGGCAGACAAGGAGATACTGCATCAAAATCTTAGAATATTTGGTGTAGTAATTTTGTAAATACATTGTGTGAGCTGTTCAGAGAGGTGGTTGTTTGTATACTGGTTTAAAAGCTTTTCAAGCACAATTGCGTTGCTCTTCATAGTAGCCTCTAGGAAGAAGCAAGTAGGGGAGAAGCATAATACCTAATAGATAAGCAGTCCCTTTGCACATATCATGGAGGCAATTGCAACACAATGCCATACATCTATGCCCCAGGCTACGTTGAAAAAGCTATTTGTGAATAAAGAGGTCTAAAGTGCACTGAATAGTTAAAAAGCTCTTCCAAGAAAGGATGAGATCAGTTGTCAGTAGGTGTCCAAACACAGAGAATGGCCAACTTCTTTAGCATTTGTCCTCAGAGACAGAG
This sequence comes from Vireo altiloquus, assembly GCA_013396875.1. Taxonomy (NCBI): domain Eukaryota; kingdom Metazoa; phylum Chordata; class Aves; order Passeriformes; family Vireonidae; genus Vireo; species Vireo altiloquus. Next base: position 1,128,538 of record VZRF01005657.1, on the reverse strand, counting down.
CAAGTGCATCTTCCTCTCCAGCACTGGGGATTTGTGTCCCCTCCCCCTGCCCTCCACTGCTCTCCAAGGGACCAGTCAACATCTCGGCTCTGCTATGCAGCAGAGCTTGGCTTTAACCAGCTTGGAGACTCTGCTGCCTGAAAAGGAGAAGACACTGTGCTGTGGTGATGGCGTGTGTGATTTCTTGAAAATAGTGGTAGCATTTCCTCTTCATAACTGCATGGTGCCAAAGGGCAGCAGAAAACCATGGTAGAAACCATCCTCTTGGTGTGTGAGGCTGCCACAGCAGGATTTACTAACCAGGACTTGAAACTTGCCTGGGCTTTGCTCTCAGTTCCACATTTTTCCTGTCGCAGTTGTTGCCTCAAGGCTCAGTATCACTTCACAAGATAGGGTCCTGTCTGAATTCAGAGGGACCAGAGAGGCCTGTAGGTAGAGTGGTATTTTTCTTTGCTATATATGCCCTGCCTGAGCAGTTAGCATTGTGTTAGATGCTAGAAAGTTTAGTTAACTTGAAAGCCAAAGCATGCACAAATGGAGTGGGCTGACTGACTCAGCAGCTGGTTTTCATGGATAGGTAAAACAAATTTATTGTGTAAAGGATATTCTTTTGCATAATCTACTATAGAAGTTCCATATGTTTTTCTTGTGCAGTGTTTCTTTGCAGATGTTATTTATTCTTCATTTCTTTCTATTTTTATACAAGCAGCAAGTTTTTTTCCCCCAATTGCCAGAAGTATTTTAAGGATGTTGTTCATGTTCATCAAGTACTTCTTTGCTTTTCATGGGGCTGTTGTATTTATCCTGGGTCAGGCTTGGATGCACCCTGGTAACGTTTCAGAGTAGCAGTGCTGGTGGAGCTGTCACTGTGCCTTACAGCTCTCTAGCCCTCTAAAATTAAAAGTATAGAAGGAATGTCTTCAGACTTGGACCTTTGTATTCTAAAACATGACAGGCTTAAAGATATGACACATGATATAAACATGTCAGGATTAAAGATATGTTTGTTTGGCTAATCCCATTAATAATGAGTTAATTCACCCATAAGGAGCATATGTGTTCTACCAATATTTTTTGTTGCTCCTTTTCTGAATTAGTAACATACATCTCAAGAATCATGACTGTGCACCTCACTGCACAGACAAGGATACTTTTTCCCAGAAATTAATCCAGCACAGATGCTGTCAGTGACTATATGTGGTCTCTCATATCCAGTTGGAGCCCTCTCCCCCCCGCATAAAACAACCATTAATTGTCACTCACTGATAAAGTGTGTCTTCTGTTACTGGAGACACTATGAAATTTTTGTGTCAGATGAAAATAAGATGTCTCTCATCTTCTGCTTCAAAGCAGTTCCTTTTTCTCTATGACTTGGTCTTACACTCCATCTACATTTAGATGGCTTTACTTTGAATAGCAGATCTCTGGTTGATGCCAGTTTTGGCAGAGTGTGGCAGTCATTGTTTCAGTAGAATGAACACTAAGCTTTAGGATCTGAGTGGTGGCTGAATGACATTCACAAGATGTAAAAATAACTTGGTAATGACAGTAGTTGGGTCAGACCAGTGTCCAGCTGCCCAGGTGGTGTGTCTCTGAAAGCAGAAATAGGAGATGTTATTTAGGGAGACCATGCTAGCCTTGTCACTTTCTCCAATTTATTCTTCTTGACTTCCCTCCCACACCTGGAGCAGTTGTGTTAGGGATGTTGGACTGTAGCCCTGCTTAGCCTTTTCAGCATCTGCTTATGGACTCTTGGTCCATCAAGTTACCTAATTTTTTAATGATCCTACACCTGCAGTTTCCCTCCTCAGCCTCTTTAGCAGGCTCCAGAAGTTCACTAGGTGCTTTGTAAAGAAGTGGTTTTGCCTCTTTAAAATCAATCACTTGCTGATTTCATCAAGTGACCCCTAGTTCTAGAACTGCAAAAGTTGTTGAAGACTTCTGCTTTATGATTCTAGAAAACTTATTTATATTCCCTCTCTCAGCTAGCTCCTCACCAAATTGGAGCTCTAATATTTTTTAGTCACTTGCTCCTTCTTAGGGCAACTGTTCTATCCCTTTGATTGTTTGGTTGTCCTTGTCTATACATGCAGTAACTCTACTACATCTGCCTTGAGGTGCTGGGACCAGCACTGTGAAGAGTCCTTGGGAGGAACACCACAGGCAGTTTCTCTAAGAAGAGCCTTTAGTCACTTGTCCCATGGACCCAGTGTAACTCTGCTCCCAAGCCACCGTCTGTAAGCCACACTGCTTCCCTCTGGCTGAGGGACTTGGATGGGTGTTATGCTGGGGTGCAGAAGGGGAATTTGTGTACTTTATCTTTCTGCATCTTTCTGCTTTCCAATCCAAAATGCCACATTTTACCAGAGTACAGTGTTAACTCATACAAAGAAAAAAGTCAGCATACATGCAGACCAGAAGTGAAACATGTATTGACAGACCATCTCAAAAACCTACACTAACTGTAAGTAACAAATTATCCTCTTCAGTCAGCACATGGTTAGCCTGGACACACATAAACATCTGTAATGATACCCATTTTATAGATCATGTTTGTTCAAGTGCATTATTGCTACAAGAAAGACATTATTTTCCAATAAAGCTAGCTTGTGTTTTCATATCAAGGCAGTATGTACATATTTATTGCAGATGAAGTATTGCAGAAATAAATTTTCTCATATTTATTCCTTAACAAATCTTAAACCATTGCTGTTAAAGCAAAGCTCATACATATGATGAACTGAAGGAAACTTTTAGAATATAGTTGCCATTAATGCAGACTATCTTTAGCAATTTTTTGTATTGATGGACTTACCATTTTGTGATTAAACAATTTTTCATTCAGGAAGATTTCTGAAGCCACTTTTTGATAGAAATAAAAAAAAAAATTAAGGCTCATCTTGTATATCAGTAATTTGGACAGCTCTATCTGCAGAAAAATAAATGCAGCAGATATAAATTAAAATGGGACGAAACAATCTGAGCAGGGAAGAGTGCAAGTTTATTTTATTTCCTTGGTTGTGTATGAGTCCTGTTAACCAGTATGTAATGCATAGTCATGTAATAAAACATGCTAGACATTAAAAGGCAAAAACCCAGTTCACAGATGTTGTAATGTTATGAGATAATTTTAGGGAGTGAATGGGGTGAAAAGGCTGGATTTGTTAGAGAGGAAAATACCTATGGAGGCCTTTTCTGTGAGCAATACCATGACTTCATTACCATGTCAATTCTGGGAAAAGGCTCTGATTTAACACAGCAGTTGGCTGGATCCATATGGAGCTGATGAACCTCTGAATGAATAGTGAATGGAAAAACTGCTGGAATCTGCCTTCAGCTTTGTTCCCAGGATGACCAATGTAAAAGGCCTAAGAGCAATACTGCACAGATGGTGTAAAGAGGTAAGAAATCTGCAGGGTTTAGTTTACGTTTTCTTATTCTACACTGTTTGGGGTTTTATTTTTTTAACCATGTTTCAGTAATTCCAACTCTATTTGTGTAAATGTCTTCACTCACAAAAATGTAAGAAAAAGAAAAGCTTTTGGGAAAAGAAATTAATTAAAAAACATATGTAGCAGTAAACATTTACATAAAAATACAATTTAAAATGTTGGATTTTGTATGGTATAGAAGTAATTGAAAGCATAATTATGAAATCTTGAAAAAAAATATAGTTAAAAGTTTAACAAAGAACTTTGGAATTACTTGTTCAATTCACCCTATGTTGTGGGAATATGCAGATGTTCACATTTACACAGTCATGTATGTCCACTAGGGTTACATGCTTTTATAGTCTGAAGCATCATCACAAGTGCCAATACAGTAAATCAAAAGACTCTCTGGCATTATCTAGTTTCCTTTCTGGCTTTAAAAGTTAGAACAGATGTCACAAGAGAGGACAAAATGGATTTTACCCACCGAGAGAAGCTTTTCTTGCCATCATTAATAGGAGGCTCCTTGAAATGCTAATGTACACAGTTTGTGTTGCCGGGTTTGCATAGAGATGGTGGGAAACAGCTCTGATCCCAACAAAACCTTTTGTTATTAATCAAGAAAATCTGCTCTTCTGAAACAGCAAAGCACTAAAATGGTGTGGCTACTTGCAATGCAGAGATCTCTATAGCAATCTCCAATGAACAAAAATGTAATAAAAACTGTTCAGCAGTTCTACGAGATACAGCACATGTAGCAATTTATTTGCAGTGATTTTGCATACACCTTCTACTTTCCTTTGTCAGTTCAGCATTGGTATTTACAGTGGAAAGATTACATAGTTTCTGTATTTTTCCAAATCTCCACTCCTTAAAAATCTTGTTTCATTTCATAGCAAATCTAAAAAAGCAAGCTTGATGCAGAAAGAACTTTGAAAAGCAAGCTTTTCTTCTTGGAAAAAAATCTATCACAGAGCATGAGTTTCTGTTCAATATGATGTTAATACTATGTAAGATATTTTTACTTCATTAGCATATAGGATTGCGAACATGCTTTGAGTGCAAACATACTCTGCAATATTAGGACTAGTGTGTTCTTCCTGTTGCAAATGGGATTTAATAATTTTTAGTAATCTTTAAGAGAAGATCTTCAGACCCTGAGATTGCTTTGTGACATATGACCTCTTACTTTTAAGAAATACCAGGGCAGTTAAATCACAAAGTACTGACTGCTATCAGACATTCACTGCCTTGTGTAGGATGCCTCAGCAGAAGCCTTCTTCCCCAAAATATTTGGGATATGAATAAAAGCAAAAAAAAAATTAAGGAAAGCCTGAAGTAAAATATAAATTATTTGCCTGACATTACTCATCACTGAAATCTCTGACCCAGTCTCTGACCAGTTACATTAAATTCCCTATCAATTTATTGTATACCAGTTCCACAACACATTAAGGTGTCTTTTCACAGATTCATTGTACTGAGAGTTCAGTATATGGGTACAAGAGAATGAATTAGGGATGAAGCATTAGCTCAGAGTTTAAGTCTCTTTTTTGCCTTACATTTTGCAGTTTCATAGATTATTGCATGTTTATTTCTATTGTGGTTTTTTTTTAATGATGGTAATAAGCAGATAGTAAAAGTAAATAAAAATACCATGTTATAATTCATGCAAGGTGTTTGATATGATAGTTTTGTAGGTATGGAATAAAAGAGTATACGTAGTAAATTTTAAAATGTGAATGTCTATTTGTTCATAGCTTTGTCTGATACAAATTTGGCAAAGCCAACAGGAGAATGAGTGGGATAAGAAGAGATAACTTATGTGAAAAAACCTGGGCAAAACATCCCAAATTCCATCACTGAGGAGCTGTTTCAGCAGTAGGAAATACTTAAATGGACAAGCAGGGAAAAACAAAGCTGTAAGAACAACTTCAATATCATAAGTGCCTTTGGCATGGTAAGAGGTCTAAATGAAATGACCAGGGCTATCTCTGGGTACTTCCTACAAAAGGGTTATCTGTTCCCAAAGTTTTGATGTATAGAGTTTTTCCCAGTCTCCATTTTCCTTTCAACAGTTAAACCTCTGATTTCATGAAAGCTGCATTTCAAAGGGGCCCCAAGAGCAGGGTGCAGCCCTGTGCCAAAGGGTCTCCACCACCTGTGCTGCTGTGAACACAAGACCTCTCTGCTCCTGCGAATGTGCCCAGATTAACTCACATGAGGCTGCACTGAAAACCTCAGTTTTCAAGGAGGGGATACTGTTCATCCAAAATAACAAGCAACAACAAAAAAATATCCTACTGAGCATGCTTAGTGGGAGCTGCTAAGGCTTTTGTCAGGGACTAATGACTTTGACCTCACTGTCCGATCCCTCAGCATAGAGGTAAGGATGAAGACTGTTCTTCTGAAAAATTTTCATTAGGAGGGCTGAGCTATCTTGTGTCAACAAAATACCCTACAGCCCTCTTGTCTTAAGAGTACTGACAACCTAAAGCCATTTGAGCAGAAAAGTACTGAAGGGATATTGTCCTACATAAGACTTTTATCTACCTGTAAACTCCCAGGGATTTAGAAAAGGAGGATTGTTTCTTTTTCACAAGTGTTATACTTAAAATAGCATTAAAACTTTGCAGAATTTCAAATGCATAGATTTCGACCAGGCTGGAAATCTACAGTCTAGTTTCTGTTGCTAAATTATGAGCTAAGATGCTGCATAGTAGCCTGAAATATATCCATGAAAGGATTTTCAGATAAACTGTTTTTTAAACCAGTGTATATTATTTTATGGACACTCAACCTTGAAGGTTTTCATCAAGGATTAAATGTTAATTGACTACTTCCCTGTACAGTCTCTACCAGATTTTGTTCTCACTTCCTCTGGTCCTGAGCATCTTCACTGCATTTGAAGTGGTTATTCTAAATTTGTCCCAGTGTAACAGACCAAAATTTAGCTTTAAGAGCCTCTTGGAGGAGCATTGCCTTCTGTTGGTGTGTTTATAGATTTTTGGCTGAGAATCTGGAATAGGTGAGCAGTCCAATTCAGGTGTGAAAGCTTTCTCTACACTGCCTTGTAGTGAAATCTCCTTGGCTTGGTGTTTATATACTGAAAAATTGGTGTGAATTGATATAAAATCAGATCTCTTCAGCTGTGCCTTTAGTAACATTTTATCGCCAGGTTAAATAGACAAAGTACAAGAAATCAAGTTCCACTTTCCACATGGGAATTGCTGTTCCTAGCAGTAATTGTTTATAAGATCAAATTCCTTTTTGTGGGATAAAAATAATACTTTTGAAAGTCAGGCTGTATATGTAAATTATTTAGGGATAGATCTTCAGTGAGGTTTCTAAAACTAAGCAAGTATTTACAGTATGAAGGCCTTCAGGCTTTAAAGTACTGTATATGGGCAAACAGCAAAAAAAGGTCAATCTTTTTGTATATTTAAATTGGTCTTCAAGTTACTTGGAGTCTTATATAATTTCTGCTTTCTCTGTGTCTTTTTCTTTAAACTTCCATAGTCAGGTAGCACCCTGCAAACTGCGTTGATTCCGACACTTAGGATAGCCTTTTAAACCCTGCGGACATTAAACTACTGGAAAACAGATTGGGTTGGTAAAAATAAGTGTGCATGTTCTCACAGAACCTGAGAAAATCACACCTTTACTTTGTTAAAAAAATCTGTTTGTGCCACTCCAGTAATCACTTCATAACTGGTGGGAGAGCAGAACATATGTCTCAGAAGTGGTGGTATATAAAAGCCTCTACCTCTAATCCTATTTTCTTTAAGAGAAAAAAAAAAAGCAACAAAAACCCCCAACCTTTTCAGTATGTCATCTGTAAAATCGATGCCAAGGGTTTTCTGCTTTAAAATGCTAAGACATTTTGTGGTGATTTCTGTGAAACTCCTCAGTTAATCCTTTTGCAGTTTTATTAGCAAGTGGAGTCCTGGAGAAGTAAAGCAGTGTCAAGAAGGGTGTTGTGAATGGCTTTTGTAGCCCTGCTACAGCTGACGAATCCTAGGTGCCTGCTGTTCCCGAAGCATTTCTTGGTTAGTTGTTTGTGAGAGCTAAACTCACCTCTTCCCAAGTTTACCTTTCGGATTCTGTGCCAGTGTGGTAAATATTAGGAGACAGGATGTTTACAGAAGGGCCATTTCCATAGAGAATGGATGGGACCTGAACATTGATCTGCTGGACAGGGGAGGGGAAAAAGAAAGAGGCTTCTTTTCTTTCAGAGTGTTGGTTGTTAAATGGTCACTGGCAAGAATACTGTAATGTGTGGCAAGGCTGCTGCTTGAAATAAATGTCGAGAGCAATCTCAGTCTAGTGCTACAGGCATAAAGAGGAGATGATGGCAGTTTAATATGTAGTTTACAGAACAAATGTATCCCACTTTAACACTGTTGAAATCAGCGTGGTGACAGGTTGTGCCTGGGAGGCTTTGGTCCAGCAGTGTCCAAATTAAATGTGAAAATGCAAACTAACTGCTGACATTAGACACAGGGGTCTCTGGAAGGTTGTTTTTTCGTTGTCAGGATTCAATTGCTCTTTCATCTTCCTTACAAACTCCTTCTATCTCCTCCCTTCTCCCCTCTTCCTAATCAGTGAGGTCAGAGGACTGGAGATCCTGCCAAGTCTGTGCTAAGCCCCAGGGCTGTTCACTGATCAGCAGGTTCCCCAAACTGCTTCTTTTGTTCCCAGCTATGACCTTATCCTTCTGCTGGTTTTGTGTAGGTTAACGCTGGGCTGTACATCTCCTCTGAAAGGCAGCACCTCCAGTGGTATCTTGTCCTTGGCACTGTGTGGCTTCAGGTGTGACTCGGACGAATAAATGAAGGAGTGACTTGCACTGTGAACCACATCACGTACTTCTGTCCAGCTCCAGACCTGGCTTCTTTGGTACAGGCCAACAAACAGTCCAAGGATTCAAAACTTACCTTTAAATTCATGCTCTGTTAAATAAATCTCTTTGAGGGGATACAGGGCACATAACTCCTTGATAACTTCTAAAGCACAGTGAGAGTTAATGGATATATATTATGTGGAAATGAAAGCATATATATTGCTGTGTGTATTCATCATTTCTAGGCAGTTTTTTATTCAGGTAAATAAGATTTTTCTAAGCAGCACTCAGCTATGCTTAACCCTTATTAATAAAAGTAATACTTGGAGTGGTACAATTTCTTAGAGTCAAGCCAAAAAAGCATCAAAAAGAGTAGGTAGAATAGATGTCAGGAGGATTATAGCATTTATATTCTGGTGATGATTAAATATTCTAGATGCCAAATCAGATTGCATTATGAAATTCTAAATTAAGAAAATATTGTGCCTAGTTCTATGAGCTGTTATTTTAAAGCTGATCTGGTTCAAAAATAGTGACTGTTTTGCTTTGGAATAGCTATTATGCTGCCTTGCACTCTGATCTTTTCTCCTTCTTTCACTTCGCCTTTGTTCTTACTCAGAGCACAGGAAATAAGTCACCAATTTCTGCACACCTTGCGTACAAAGAGTGCTTATTCATATTTTTCAGAGCATCATACAGCCCTTCTTCCACCTCTCCCTCCTTTTCAGGTAAATTCTACTTAGCAGTTCATTTCTGTTTACCCTTGGTGACTTGCAGCACCTTGGAAATTCTCTTTAAATGCTAGTGAATAACATTAAAAAAAAAGTAAAGCAGAGCTGTTTGTCTTGCTGTGTCTTTAAATCTGACCTTTATTGTATAAGTTGCATTTGAAAAAAAAAAAAGTCAAGTTGTTGAAAGATGAGTGCACTCTGTTATACTGTCCTCAAAGCACTGGGAAAATCCCATTGAAGCAGGGATATCAGCCAGTGTTTACAGTGCTGCATTTTAAATGCATATTGGAAAAACAATGATAACAACATGAATTTCCTGCATCTAAGATTTCCATAGTTAGAAAGCATAATTAAAACAAATGCCAGGATTTCTTTTCAAGAGCAACCTAATTCTCCAGTGGCTGCAATGAATCATGTTGTGGCTTGAGAAGGGCTGTGCACTGGTGCTCCTGGATCCCTCCAGGCACGTGTGTCCAAGCATGGACATGGTTGGAAGAGGGGCTTTGAAGGAATGTGGCCACCAACTCATCTCACCTCTTCTGTGTTTCCTCTGACTCATGCCTGTGTTTTGAGGTGGATTTCTTCTCTGCTCCCTAATCTAGTAGAAATATTCAGAAATTCAGAGGTATATAAATATATATACATGCAGGTTTTTCTTTGCCTCAGGCTTCTTGGTGAAGGGAAGGAACACTTCACAAGAATTGGATACTGGACTTGCAGTCAAAACAAGTCAGGCCTGCAGTAGTGGTGGTGGTACTGGAAAAAAGATGCTATTTTGCTGGGGGAGAAGGAAAAATAGAAGCAAGAGGATCTCAAATAATGAGAGCAAGCTTAGTGTGCAGGAAAACTTGGAACTTTTCTAAAAGGCATACTGAGTCAACTGGAAACCAAGTTACTATAGTCTAGAGCTTATTTGAATGACATTTGTGAATAGTTTTTTTCCATTAATTGTTGAATAAATGACTCAGAAATACATTTGCCCCTCTTTGACGAGCTTCATGTATGGTTGAATAGTCTTTTCCAAATAAATTATTCATAAATTTTGAGCAATCATTGAATAATTTATTCAAAATATTTTTTTCATTATACACTCCTGTATCCCATGGACTGTGAGAGAAACTCTGACTGTGTTAAAGTGAGTGAAAGCATTCTAAATGATTTGACCAATGCCAGGACTTCACTCAATTCAGAGTCTTTTGAGAACTAAGTGTTACATTTATTTATGGAACTTTAGTTTAAATATTAGTGATAAACTTACACTTTTCAATGTGTAGAAAAAAATGAGGAATTACTTCAGCTCTTATTAATATAATAATTAGTTTCATTTCATTTAAATTAAAAATTGACTCTGGATATGTGAATGCACAGTCAAATTGGGGTTTTTTTTGGGTTTCCACAACATGGTATTTCCTGTCATCTGGATTCCCAGTTTATGATTAGTGAAATCACTACGACAGTTGTTGAAGAAGTCTCAGATCCTGGCTGGTTTCCAGTTTTTAATAAAGTTATTCAGGAGTACACCAGTGGTTTTTTTTGTTTGTTTGTTTCTTTTCTTTTGTTTTGGTTTTTTTTTTAATTGCAGCAATCTTTGAAAGTGTTCAGAGTTTGGGTTTGGTTTAACTGTTCTTGTCATTGACCAGATAAAAATTGTTAGGATGTTTCCACAATTCTGGAAATAAGTGTAATTTATTTTATTGTGAATTTATTTGTATTTTACAACTAGTTTTGGTAATTATAATACTTCAGCCTTAATTCTCCCTGGAAATATGACATGAGTCTTCACTTCCTGTCCTAAATATGTATTGTGTAACTTCATGCAATTAAGGCATGGCTGGCATTATGCCATTGTTCGTGGGTGAAATTATTCCTATGTAAATACTTCATTTTGTACTGTTAATTGGCAAATGGTATAGACTGCTTTGGGATCCATCTGGAGAAAAGTTACTGCATATGCTTATGATCATTATTACTGTGTTATCTTGTTCCTTTAAGATACACAACTGCTTTATTATTTGCTGAGCTCCAGGAGAGTACTTGGTACTGTACAGATAGATATACAAGGGGAGAATGCTACTGCCCCATGGAGCCTACAATAGACTTGGCTGAGTAAGACAATAGGTATTGAGCTGTGTGAAATACACAGATTCAATATCCACATTTCTTATTAACAGGGATTTAAACATCTCTCTGTAGCATTATGATTGAGATACTTTGTGGGAGAAAAGCACTGCAAGTGAATGACAAAAGAGGAGAAAAGTAACTTGGTGAATAACAAAAGAGAGAGCAAAGCCTAAAACAGAGGGGCAGAGAGTTGAGAACAGGAGGAGGATTCACATGAGGCAATTTAGAGATAGCTTGGAAGGAGGGAAGAGAGGTTGGGAAACTTGTGCTGTTTGACAGATATGATAGAGGGAGGGAAGGGAGTAGTAAAGGGAGATAAGCTGGTAGAGAACAAAGAAGAGCTGTGATTTTAGCACTGTGATTTGGTTTTGGGAATGTGGATTGCATAATGGGAAAATGATGACTGCTGATGTCTGGGGATGGAGTAGAAGAGGGGTGAAGATGAGTCGATGAAAAATAAAAATGATTTAGTTGTAGTTTTGAGAGTCTATATAATAAAGAAGACTCGGTAACTTTTTTAAGAAAAGGGATCTGTTTGACAGAAAATTCAGAGGTAGATGGTGTGATATTGTAGGAACAGATGATGTGAAATTTCACTGAAAGAGCAAGAAGGATTGAGATGAAAGGCTGGGTTTAGATGTGGGTAACTTAAAATGTGGTAACCATTTCAGGAGCTGCCAATTCATTAATTCACTGATTTATTAGTTGGCTTTAAATTCACTCAGACCTTTCTCTAAAGCTGGAAGATTCAGCCAGGCCTTCTCCTCAGAGGTAAAGTAGGAAAAATCTACTGAAATTTTTTTGTTTAAATATTTTGATGGAAAATAATTTTATTTTCCTCTGTTGCTCGAAGATATTGCTATAATTGAAGGCCCTGATCAATAAGGCATTGAGGAATCTGTGTCTTTGGAGGCACATATGGTAAGAAGACATCTTAAAAGTAAGATACCAAACCAGAACTTGATAGAACTGAGAACCATTTCTGGCTTTCTTTAAGTGTTTGTTGGGGTTTTGGACAAGCTAGCATTTCTGTGTCATTTCTTTGTACTTAATGGACATAACAGTTTATTTCTGTTCATCATTCTATTCATTCATCTGTTTATTGTGTTGAGGTGTCTTTCTATCCTTATTGGCAAGACATGGATCAAAGAGAGACCATATTCCAGCTGGATACCTCACAGAGATGCCTATGTTGTATAGGGTTAGTTCATATTTTAATATGTCTGTGCAATGCAAAGCATAAACAGAAATACAAAATATTGTGTTCCATAACTCTAACTTCTCTTCATTGCCTGCCTATGGAGTCAGGTTTGAAAGCTCTGGATTGTGGGTGATCTGAAGGGAATGCTATTCTCTGGAACTCTGAAACTGCACTGGTTGTGATCCCTAAGTTAGCCATATACAGGTTGAATATGATTCCACATCAAAATAAAAACGATGCTGATATAGTGTGGTAATCTGAAGATTCAAAATTAAAAAGACAGGCTGTTGAAATTGTTATCAGATGTTGTGTCTGAAATACCTCCACTTTTCTCTAGAGGGAAAAAAGGGTTGGCAGTGGAGTTGCATGGTATCAGTTGTCAAACAACCTTTTAGGAGAAACTGCTGTATGAAGACTTTTTCTGATGTGAAGGCCTACACGTGAGACATTTTTGTAAATACAGAAGCAAACATTCTTCTTAGCAATAAACTGTATCTTGTGTAAATAGGTTGTGTAGATTGATGTGGAAGGCTGAAACAAATGAGAAAAATTGTTTAAAGTTTGCAGTTAAGTTCACTTAATATTACCTTGATTAATGGTAGTTTTTTCATGTATCAGATCATTTTGTGCTAATTTAGTACAACAGTGTCTGCCTAATAACAATCAATAGTAAATGATTTCCTGCTTAAATATCAGTTGAAAATCAGTGATTTCCTTCTCCCAACTGCACTTGGTGTCAATATCGCACATGGCTCAGCGCAAGTGATTTGTTTGTTAAGCACTTAGCATGCATAGATGTGGCATGTCGGCACCCAAAGCACCGTCCCCAGACAGTGATAAGGCCGGAAACCTTTATTGGAAAAGCATACAGTTTTTATAATATTCTTACCATCAGATTAAAATAACGTGCCTCTAGACAGCCAATAGAGTAAATGATTCCAGCATCAGACCATTTCTTTCACACTAAGCGTTTCATTATAGCTTACTGCAAACTACTGCGGTTCTGTCTGTTAGATTTTAGAAACTTTGTTACATCTTCTCCCTGGCTCAGTGAAATAAACTTCTTTTATTTAACCAAGCGGTCTTTGTTCTTTTTTTACTGAGCTTCCTTTGTTTTCTTGCCCCACACATAGATAGATAGATAGATAGATAGACAGATAGATATTTAAGTCTGGTTTCATCAGAGTAGACTCTGAGAAGTTACTGAATTGTACGTGACTTGACTGAGTGCAGCAGTCTCAGTCCAAATGAAGATGCCATTCTGCTAGACTGAGCATCCCCAGACCTGGCCCATGACTCACTGGATCAATTATTAGAACAATCCTGAAAGGTTCTTTTACTCCTTAGTAAATTAATTAATTATATGAAACTCAAATAGAATGATTTCATTCTGTGCTTGAGGAATATCAAGTTTCTTACTGAAAATCTGACTGTCAAAAATGTGACAAAGAGATGCTGGTGAAAGGAACGCTTGGAAGTATTTTTCATGACTGTTTTTACTTGTGATACTTTGCTATTTTGCTTCCAGTCCATTTCTTTTTGTGAAAGATGAACCAAAATGGCTGACAAAATCATAGGCACACATGAGGTGGCATTCTGGGCTGGAAAACCATCTCGCAGTGCTGCGAGAGTACATCATCCCTCTTTCCATATGTCTTTGCTTACTAGTGAGGATGAGTAGGTGTTGCAGTAGGAGGCACTACCTGAATCATCTGAGGGAGTTATAAATTTCCTGGGGAGGCAGTCGCCCATCATCCTGTCTGCAGGTAGACAGGTACCCTGCTCTGGAAGTGCTCAGGTGGCTGTATATTGAGAAATGTATTTCTTTTGTCTGGCTTTGTTTTCATTTTCCAAACTCCCTCTTTAGGAGATCTCTTTGTTAGTCTCTAGTGAGACAGATGCTCTGGCTTGAGCTGGTAATAGTGCTGTTTGGGGGCTGACAAGCTGGGTGAATTTGCAGTGTGGTTGTATACATCCTCTTCAGTCACCAGTGCCGTGTGTTTAACTTCTCAATATGTTCCATCTGTGGTAGCTAACAGGGGTATGGAATTTATGACTGCAAAGACTGTAACATACCACAATACAGGAGTGCCTCTTGAGCTGAAATGATGCTTTTAATCAGTATATTAAATGTTGCAGTTGATTGACAGATGGCTCTTTCTATTTTCTGGAATGAATGTACTTTAACTTAATTGTAACAAGGGTATCACATGTTTTATAACACCTTTTACACTAACAGGTACAGAATTTTAAAGTCTATGTGCAAAGAACACTTCATGCACCATGGAAATGCAACCACCTTGGGTGAAATGCAGGGAATTTAGGTAGAGAGAATGTAATGACCCATGCTGGAATTTGGCCAGCACCCTGAGATTAAAACCCCTAATCTTACAAAGAGTACCATGGGATCTCTAATGACCACAAATGGTCAGATCACAATTTTATGTCTCTGGCCATAATGCTTTACTACAACAAGGGTATTTTCAACTGTATAGTGCATTCATTATGATTATGCAGCTAATTTTATTCTCATTGTAATTTCTAATAATAAAGTTACAATACTGCCACTAAAATGTACGAACAAAATGGTATCGCACAATGTTATGTTACATATATTTTGGGGGCATATTCTGCTCTCACTTATAGTGGTATCTCTCTTTGAAGCCAATGGAATTCCTCCAGGTTTGTGCCGGAATAACTGACAACAGAAGTTGTCTTTCCAAGAGAGCATTTTTTTATGCACATATATTGTAGATATGTTTGAAAAGTTAAATATTTATATTCTGTCCAAATATGGGAGAGTCTTTCTTCTTTTATTTTTAAAACCATAAAATTGCTAACAGACCCATGAAAAAAGAATATTATGGCTCTATGTCTGTTGGTTAACCTTCACCACAAAAATTGATCTGTGGGAATTTCTCACAGTGTAACATACTGTATCCAATTCCACAGTTATTACTGTAAACCTATTAGTGCCACCTGGGTTTGCATATCCGCAATGCTGTCCAAGTGAAGACAGATTAGCTCTATCACATGTTATGCCAGAGGGACAGCCTCACGAGGAGCCTGCCCTCAGGGAGAAAAAAAAGGGCTCAGACCTTTAATGAGAATACAGTGCTTTATAATAGCATTTGGTGGCCTAGAGATTTTCTGTCAAGTCATTTCAAATTAAATTGGCAGCCTTGCAATGTTCAGCCCATATGAGTTTTTGTGCAGTGTGCATCGTTAGTGTTAAACCAATTCGCACAGAAGATCAACACAGAGGCACTGCTTCCATTGGTCCCTCTTTTAAAGCCTGGGCCTTTATAAGCTGCTGAAAAATGCTTTTTCCGGAGCAAAGCCTAACTTTGGCCTGATTTATTCATGTGTAAATTCAGGCAATTTATTTGTGAAATTATTTGTAAATAATTATACGTTTCTATATAGTGTAATAATGAAATTAGTACCAGTCTAGGAGTGAACCAAATGACTTTGTTACCAATTAGTGTGACTCTACTCCCACTTCCTCAGGCTGACTCCCACGGAAAGGGTGCAGAATTTGCCACTGAGAACTCCATTTATTTCTGTTACTTCCAGGACTTTCCTTTTTTAAAATGTAACATTTATGTGATATTTTAATCCTTCTAGTGTCTGAAAATTTAAAAAGCAGATGATACCTAAAACTAAACTGCTATCATTATGCAGGAAGTTTTTTCCTTAAGTCTTTCTCACATTTTTCATTCAGGGCTCAGCCTGAAAAACTCACATTGGTATCCTCTTTCTGTGATGTATTTATGTATTATTTTTATGGGAAACTGAGGTTTGCATCCTCAGAAGTAGGTAAGTACCTTGTTCAATGGAATTCAAGAAGAACTGGGCAGCTGATAGCTATGAGGATCCCAGTTTGCATTTCTAGTTATGCAAAGTCCTAAGAATATCTGCAAGATTCTGAAAGTTCGTAAGCTATGTTACATTTAATGATAAAGGAAGTAGTTTTACAGTTTCTAAGCATAAAACATTAGCTGTAGCTAGTACATGATAATATTAGATGAAAGTTTGCTTTTTAGGTGGTTTGGTAGAAAGGAAAGTCTAACTCACTGAAGTAAGTGAAAAAGAAGGGCTATTTGTGTGTTTGGAGCTACAGGTTATCTTAGTCCATTATTGTACCGATATTTGGTGAATAAGATTACTCATATAATAATAAAACCAGGTTTTTCTTTTACTTGGGAGCATGCATTTTCCACATTTTTCCAGAAAAGCTCCTAAGATCTTCCACTCCATATTTGGTATGTGCACATTTGTAAATCAGACGTGAGTATTATTTTATTAGAATTATCTAAGTAAAACTGAAGCACCACAGTCATGAAACAAGTTTGAATTCCCCTTTTTATTTAATATAATCCTTGTTTTGGGATGCAGTCCAATACTGAGATTTCATAACATCCCCTACCCTCTGTATTCTGTTTTGTAATTGAAGGAAAAGTGATGACAGAAAATCTTCCTAATGTGATCACATTCTTATATGTAATTGTAAAAAGAAAAATCCGAATATTGCTTCTTCAAATTAGAGGAGTAAGTCCACTGCATTTGGTAAGAGATTTACACTGCCAGAGCAAGCATGACTTGATCCTGTATGTGATGTAAGCTCATTTTTTTCCTCTGTTAAATGTGTAGTCTTACTTCAGTGCATGTTCATTGGGCAGAATTTAGCTCAATTTTCTTAACTTGCAGTGCTGGACCAAATTCAGTTGTGCTACAGTTCCATTGACATCTTTGGAGTTACTAAATAATTAGGTTTGACCTAACACACTCTTCACTGGGTGCTGTCTTGCTTTTCAGGGAGGTTAACACAATAAAATTTTCTATTTCTGCACTCAAACATGACCATCTTTTTCTTTTTTTTCTTTTTAATTCCTGCTAGAGAGAGTAGACAAACTGCTGTTGTAAATAGTGCTAAATAAGTAAAGGATATCCACAATTGCCTTGAAACTTCACTTCATTAGTTGAAATTGATAGTAAAATTCCTAGTGACATTAGGATGGCAGGAATTTTCCACTGTTGCACCTAGCTATTTTTATAGTCAGCTGTCCTTCCATAAAAGTGGGGTGCAGATCACAATAGGGTGATAGCCTGAAGGGTCCAGTTTCTTTCCATTGACAGTAACCTTAGGTGATGACCTCCAAAATAGCTACAAATAAAGGAAAAAAAGCCCAAACATGAAAGTTCCTTGCTACTCTCTCTAGTGGTGCCTTTGAAGTTCAAAAGCTGGGAGTCCAGATCTTCAGTGAGCCTTGAACAAGCAGCATCCAGTATGGGAAGGTGGATGAAGCTGGGCTCTGTGAACTGCCTTAAGCTGAATACTTTGGCCTGAGCTCATCTATCACCGTTTCATATGGTGAATCTTGGTAACAGAATAAAAGGATGCACAAACCTTTCCCTGTGAGGTTCTTGGTCTTGATTATGTCTTGATAAGGTAACAATAGTGTATGCGATAAGGTTTTCTATGTGTAGGCAACACTGAGGTTACATAAAATATTCACATGGAAAGTTTTTTTGGTTGCATGTAAGTATTTGCAGATCTGGAGCTTTAAGCAACAAATTCACACTGGCAGTGCTAGTAGTCTGTGTTTTCTGATAAATAAATGGCCTGGGTGGACATTATATTGAATAGGATTTTAAGGGTCTAATTTGTAATTTATTTCTATATGCCAAAATCAAATATGCATTTAATATATCATATGACTTATAGTTAATTGATTTGATCAGTTATTATTAAGATTTGAGACACTGGGCCTAATTCTTTACTGTCCTGAAGCTTGTGTCTGACTTAGACTATGTAAGGCCTTATTTCCATTTCACAAGCATCAGTGTTCATATCTGGACAAGAACCTGGAAATTAAGGCCCCAAACAGTAATGTGCCTTCCACTGACACAGCACAGACTGTGCCCACATTAGCCAGAGTGCAGAAGAACAGCAGCACGCTGGCAGGAAGGAGCAGTTCCTCTGGAACTGGTGCCCACTCTGAGCACATTTCAGGAGGGTGCTTCAGGCTGATGCTACTGTAGTCCCACGGACAGAATGTCAGCAAACTCAGTGAGTAAACAGGAGCTCTCAGGAACATTTCTTTACCTTTTTGCCCTGAGGCCACCCTGCAGTGTGAGCCCAAGTGCAGTAAATGGGGATGATTTGTAGGTTTGACTCAAAAGAGTCCCTGGGTTCCCAGCTAACGCAATAGTACAGATGCACCTACATGATTTCTGGCTCTCTTTGTTAAGTGGCTGCTTTTAAATCTTAATTTGCTTTTCTCAAGACTTTGTATTTAATTCTTGTGCCATCACTAACCTGTTCAGGAAGAGTCGGTGAAGGTGTGTGGTTCCTGAGAGCATCGATCAAAGGTTTCTGCCTCTCTGGCCTTGTTGTAGAAATGTATCAGCACAAGCAGATTAACAGTGATTATATGAAATGCAGCTGTGTGATCTGAATGTCCTTACTGAGTAGGCTTTGATTAGCCTGTCAGCATAGTAGTGTATTTTAAGTAATTTTTTTCTCCTTGTGTATTGGTATGCCTTGGTTCACTGAACACATCCCTGAACACATCACCCTTGTATATCACAAATACACATACTCTGCTCAGATTGCACTGAGGTTCATGGTACTATATAGATGCAAACAAGAAAGAACCACAAGGTGGAAAATAAATTTGAAACTCTCTCACTGAGGAGTGGTACTATAACTGAAAAAAAAATCCAGTACAGAAACCAGATCCAAGAACATTGCTGATTATTCCTCTGCAATTCGCCTTTAAAACTTCTGATGGTCTTTAAACTGTTGTACTAATGTTTCAAAAGAAATGTAATTTTACAGAGTGAGTTGTCTGGGAATAGAATGAGATGGAACATCTGTCCTTCTGAACTGTTGGAATTGCTTGGCTGAAGCAAATGCAAGATGAAAAAAACTGAGATGAAAAGACAGTTAAAAAAATAGGATTTGTTAATCTTTTCTCTAAAACACATACTAAACTTTCCAAGTTAAATTTACTCATACTATTTCCTGCTATTTTATACTACTACATCTTCCCACATAACAACTGAGTTAAAAAAGGAAAAAAGCAAAACTGGTTTCATTACTGAGATAACAGCATATGCTAGGACAATTGAAAAAGTTTGATGCATTTTCTGATCACAGAAATACAGTTTTGTTTTTTAAAATGATGTGGATGAAAACATTTAGTGATCTTGACTCTTGATTCATATTGTCAGCATCTCAGCTCATTATTATGATGATCCTTATTTTGTTCTAAACTGACATTCTAGAAAACATATTAGAGTAAACAACCATTAAACCTTCCATGCCAGAAAGCACTTAAGGCTAGTAAAAAAGGTAGCATTGTTTTTTTAAAATGTTTTCAGCAGCCAGTAATCTATTTTCATGGTGTTCTGTAAACCCTGTTATCAAGGCTGCAGATTCCTACACATGACCAGTCTTCAGTAGTGAACAAAAATGGCATCTAAATCCCAAGTGACACTCTTAAGTACTTGGCAGCAGAAGGGCTCTTCTGAGGAAGATTAAGTTAATGGAAGCATTTGGGTAACATCTGCATGACTCTTCGTCCTGGTATGGCCAACTCACACTGCTGCAACACGTGACGGAGGATTTCTTCGATTATCACTTAAGAACAAAACTGGCTGAGGTTCCTTTCCAGGCATCCGTCAGGCTGTGATGTATGGCTTGGAGTACACACGCGGTGTAAACAGGCACAGTCAGACAGAGCGGCCTGCACAGCCTTTGAAGAGGACTTAATAAAAGTCAGATTAGTCATTTAATGAAAAGTAGAAGAAATTGGGGGAAGATTTGTTGTTGTAGCTGCTGTTTATTTGTCTTATTTAGAGCAAGATGTACTGTCTTTTCCAATTGAGTGCTGCTGCAGGCACACAGAGCCTTGTTAATACAGGCGATTAATGCACTTGCCCTTCACCTCAGTTGACCTGAGTTTAAATCTGTTATTTTGTTACAAGTTAGAGGAGTTTATTGGCCTTTCTTTAGCCCCTAGCTGGTGCCTTTCCACCTTGTAAAACCACTTCACAATTTGGCACGAGCTCTGTATTCTGGTGTGAAAAGACCTAGGTTTGCAGCAGCAGCGAAGAGGCAAGTCCTGGCTGAGGGACATCTGGGAGGGGACATGGGAGACTTCTGGCTGTGCTGGACTGGCCTCACTTGGTTTTTCAAACCCCTGTTTGAAATGAGGGAGATCTTTCTTGTCTGCATAATGCAGCATTAGTTTCCATGCCTAGGCTGATCAGAAGTTACCAGGTTTCATTTTCCATAGGACTAATATTGAAAAAAGAAGGATGAACATGAAGGAGTCAGTTATACTAGTGCTAAGTGGCACTATTTATATTGTTTTGAGATTTGCTGACAATGAGGATGGAGTGGAATAGAAATCTTCAATTCCTTGAAAAGGTTTTTATTTTCTACTGGGTATTCCCACTCCTTCAAGCTCCCTTTCCTCTTTTCCTTTCCTTGTCATTATCAAGAGGTGATTTTCATCAACAGCTACAGGGGGAACATACAGAACAAGGCAAGCTCCACAGAAATGCCTCCTCCACTCTACTTCAAGATCTGGCTAATTGGAAAATCATCTTGAATTACTGTTCCAAGATTTGGATGAAAAGGTGACAAATCACTGCAAGTTTGAAATGAGATCCATCCTGAGAAAAGAGAAGAAGCTCAATTTTTTTTTTCCATAGAAAATGAGTCTTTCAGAGGAAATTGGCATTTTCCAGAAGAAAGCCTTGGAAACTGAATTTGAGATTTGTATATATCAACATAACACTCAGCATTTTGGGCAGTTATACAGAAAAATAAAATTTGAAGAACATAAACCAGGCTGAAATTAAAAAAGATACAAACACTTTCAGAGTTTCACAGGAAAGAAATAAAAATCAAGGGAAAAAAGTTGCTGTGGCTCACATTTGCTATCATGTTAACATTCAGGTCTGAGCATTAGAGAAGTGAAATTGAGATCTATCTGCTGAAATTTATTGTCTTTTTTCTTAGCTTCAAGTTCTGACTTTTCCATAAGAGCTGTCAACTAGTCGTTAATAATTTCCAGAATGTATTATTTTTCTCTAAGGTATGTGTTCCTAAAATTTCCCTGGATTTTGTTTAGGTAAAGGAGTAGTTTTTCACTGCAATTACTTTTTCTTTAATCTCTTTCAAAGGAAAGGCACTGGCATGCAAAGATTGGTTTTGCCTGCAGATTTCATCTTTGACTGATGTTTTGTGTTTTAGGATGTGGTAGACATCCACTGTAGATCAGCACACTGGTTTCAGATGTGCTTTCCTTTTTGTTGCTGGTTACCAACATTTTTTTTTTTCTGTAATGCCATGGCCCCGACAGCCATGTGGAAAGAGACAGTGAGAATCTGCTTCAGGGTAATGTCAGCCAGATTAAAGTAAAGAGCTTTTCTTGTGTTAAATTAACCTGCTAACATTTGTAATAGGAATGAAGAGGAGCTCTGCTGTGTGGGCAGCTACTGGCAGAGGGATGGTAGCAACCAGCTGAAGAGGGACCCTCTAAGAGCAGTTTCGTCAACAAGCAATTGACCACTACTTGTAATGATTTTCAGTGTTTATACCAAGAAGTTGCTTCCACTAATGACAGTGTTTAATGTGTCATCAAATTGCAGTGCTTCCTTGGGTGGTAGGGCTCAGGATACATGACAGGGCCCTGGGTTTTCCAATTAAACGTGCGGTGAATTAAGGAGTTTACATTTCTTGAGAATGAACAGATGAGTAGATGAATCTTCTTATGAACTAGTCTAGTAAAAGAAAAACCCCAAACCACCCAGACTGTATTAATAGCAGATTTTATTTTGTAAACTTCACTAAACTTCCCATCCTATTGACCTACCCACTTTAGTGATTCGACAGAAACACAAGAACTCTGTTGTTAAACCAGAGCCTGCCCATCACATTCCCAGCAGTCTCAACATGGATGCAAAGCATCTTCTCTGGGAAAGTGTGCTGAGGATGGAGGTATGAGAATTGGTGGGGCTTGTTGAGAAGCTGGGCGCTGTCTCAGTCACAGCCACAGTCTCAGTAGCAGCTCACAATCTGCACTTCTGAAGGGTGAAGTTTGAAATCTCAGTTGAGATTCTAGGCCTTTAGTTTGGTCACTGAAATGTAATAACTTGTAAGCCCCAAACATCAGTGCCTGGCAGTACTGTGTGTTGGCATTGGCCTGAAACCTTGCAGATGAGCTAAAAATGGTTGTTGTAATATAAAAATGCTTAAGACTTCTCGTGAACTAAAGGACGTTAATTTAAAAAACAACACCAACCTTGTTAATCTGTCAAAAGCACATTAAAACTGGTGCTTTTCAGTTTCTGATGGAATATGGTCCTTGGGCCAGATCCTCAGGTGCTGCAGACAATTGTGCTGAAGTCAAGCAAGCAATAGTAGTTTGCAACAGCTGAAACTTCGGGTGCCTGTGGGTGTGTACGTGTGTTGTATGTGCCTGGATATTTACTGTGGGGCTGGATTGCATGCAGGGGATCTGATGGTAGTGTGCCAAAGGGAGAAAGAAAATTATCTTTCCATAGAGTGCTATCAAAATCCTGCTTTTTTACTTTGAATCATCAGAGCTCTAGCTTTCAGGCTTGCAATTGTTTAAAGATGTCATAAATACTTCTGATATTCTGTAAAATGCAGTCTGCTTTGATTACCAAACCTAGCTTGAGTATTGCACTCTGGGGGGTAATGATAATATTGATTTACCTATGTATAGGGTGTAGTATATCAGTGTTATCAGGCATGACTTTATTTTAGTAGAAACTTTACAATACAAATCTAATCTGATAGTTTTATGTGATCTCTGGCTCTGGATGTTGGAAATAGGTTGCAGCTTGTGTTATAATGGTTTTGTTTAACACAGCACATGGCTTTTCAAAAGCATTGGAGGGGTAACCTTTGCTCAGGATTTTGTTCTTACCCACAAATGGCCATTTTAATGATGACTCACAAGAAACCATTTGAAATGTTTCAGAAACCCGTTGCCCTAACTTTGATATTCTTGTTTGAAGGTTAGCCTGTTATAGGCAGTGAGCTGTGTTGCACTGTCTGAAGGATTCTGCAGAGAAACTTGCTTCTGAACAGGATTCAGAGTGGCTTAGGAGAAGAAAATATCTTCTCTTACCTGCTGCCTGTTGAGAAGTGACCCTGCTGTAACTAATTTCTTCCTGCTCCTAACAGACCCTCAAGGGAGATGAAGCCTTTGCTATAAGCCCATCAGCAGAAAGTGGATCCACAGGGAACTTGGTTACATGGTACAGTCTGGGGCCCAGTTCAACTTTGCTTCATCTTTCTAGCAATCCCAGAACTCTTCAAAAATGTGGGTGGAGATCTATTACACATGCTTACTATGGTTACTCGCCATGAAAAACAGTATGAACGGCCAACACAGGCTCCAGGTGGTGGATCAGCATTAATCATAATAGACTCAGGGGCAGAGGACTGGCAAGGTACCATGAGAAATGGTTGTACATCCATCCCCTTGAATTCCATTTCCTCCCACGGGGGGATAGGGATATGGAGGTAAGTGCCAGTGCCTCCATCTTCTCTTTCCAGCTATCATAAACCGTGATCTGCTATAGGTCTGTGTCCTTTTGTCTGCAGGAAAAGGGCACAGGACATAACCCTCTGGTACAGTAGAATTAGGAATCTGGGGATTTTGAAAGCTTTCACAAAAAAATAATAAGGATTGAAGTCTGTCCTTCAAATTTAGTTGGGTTTAATAGGAACAGCTTTTAACAGTATTGCATGTTTGTCAGTGCACTTGGCTAAAAAGCCATCTGGGTGATGAGCCAGAAAGCTCCATCTTTTCTCCTCTTTCCTCTCCTCCTCTCTCATCTATTGCATATATATTTCTGTTCATCTGAACCTGGAAGGGAAATGGTGTGGATATGGAAGAGAAGCAAGAGTGTTCAAAATGTTCGCAGCACGCTCAGAGCAGGCCTGTTGAGTGAGATACAAGTGGTGAACCAACTAGCAGGAGAAGTTTGGGCTTGTGGTTGGCCTTGTGGCCGAGCTCTTTAGCTGGCGGAGCAGCTGCAGAGGCAGCCGGGGCTGAGCTGGCTGTGAGGAGATGGGGAAGTACACGGGCTCTGGTCAGTGCCTGTCCCTCCCCCTTCCCTCAGCGCAGAGCTGTGTAGGGAGCTCTTTTGCTCAGAGGATGTTAGGACACAAGTGATGCCTCCACTGAACCACAGAGAGGAACAGCTACCAGAGTTGCTGAAATAGGGACTGTTAGATGCTGTGAGAGCTTGCTGCACTTCTGGAGCATTTTCTGCATCCCATCCTCTTTCGCTGGACGTCCGTCTCTCTGTTTTCTGCATCTTACCACTCCCCGCAGTGCTTTCACTTCATTTTTACTGCTTGTCTCTTCTGGTTTATCTTCATCTCTCCTGACCTATTTCTTAAATCTTTCCTCATCAGTCATTTGTTTCTTTTGGTTCCACACACCCCACTTTATCAAAAGCCTGCACAATTTGCTGGCTGTGGTACTGCCTTTTCTCCAGCCTTTCCTCCATTTTTTGTTTTGGCTGTGAGACCTCCAGGCAGGGCCTGCCTGCGGCTCTGTGTGCACAGATCCTGGCAGGACTGAAGGCACTACACTTGCAGTAGTTCTTAGGCACTGATATTGTAAGCAGAATTAACAGCAATTTGAGTGGATGCAATTGCCAGTGTGAGCACAGAATTACAATGCAACTGTGGGAGAGTTAAGTCTCCTGATGCCTGATCACTATCTGTAAAATAATACCTTTTTCCTGGTCTTTAAATAAGAATACATGGTTAAAACTAAATTGTATTTTTAAATCTCTTTCACCATGAATAATCTTCTGCATGATTAGCAAGAAAAATTAGGTATGCAGTTTTTTAATAGTATATTTTAGGCTTACCTATCTGCTTCTCAGAAGTTACATGATTCTGCAGAGTGATGTACTGACTTGTCACTCATGCATCCACATCTGTACACAAACACATTACCTTTTCAGTTCTGTTGCTGCTTCTCCTTTGGAGGATCCCACTGGAAAATTGCAAGAAATAGGCATCTGAGATACAAAACTTGTAACTTTTGTACCTGAATGGGGAGGGAAGGAATAGCAATGGCGACACATGGATATGCATACGTTCACACAGCTAGCACACTGCTAAACCAGGAACACGGCAATGGTCAGAGCTTGCTGCTATTATATGAGCCCACTCATACAATAGCACAGTGTTACAGTTGTGGAAAAGTGCAATGAGTACTGCAGTGTATGATATAATCATACTTGCACAGCGCAAGGAAATATAATATGTCTTATTAATTATGGATCACAAATGTATTTTGAGATTCTCTGATTAAAAGCAGTATTGAAATATAATGCATTTCAACAGAACAATGCTAATTTGCATGGTTGACTGAAAGACCTTTTGTGGCCAAATTAATTTTGCTATTTATTAAGTTAACATATCCAGCACAGCAAAGCTCATGCATCACAAATTGCAATTCTTCAGTGTATTTTTACAACAATATTATCTGTTTTAATTATTTACAGTGCTTAATGACTTCCTAGTTATTCTCAGTAGCATCTGTTTTAAGAAAACCAGTGAAATCTTGTTCATAGAAGCTGAAAGGGGTCAAGCATGTGGGAAGGTTGGGCAGAGATGAAGTTGGAGGTCCCTTTCTTCTCTCACCTGCACACTGGCTGCGTGCCACTGCTGTCTAACTCAGCCTATTGTCTCTTCTCTGAAGTACTGGAAAAGCCCCTGGAACCAGCACTGTGGCTTAATTAGAGACTATTTAAAGACAGATATTCTTGTTTGTATTGCATGGTGTGCAGAAGAGAGTGACTTGGTCTGTGTGCTTGTTGCTAAATTCTTGGTAGTGGCCAAATAATAGATGAAAAGATGTTTTCTCTGTAAAGCAGGGTTTACAAATTTGGAAATAAGGTCATCTTAAAGAAAAAGTAAAGATCTTTAGTATTTGACAGAAGGTAAATTTGATCAAATGAGACAGATAAGGTTTCCGATGACACAGCTTTCAAATATCAAATTATCAAGTGATGTTAGTATAGAACATGCTTGCTGCTAAGTGAAAAAAATACCTTACAAAGAAGCAACTTGGTGAACAAGAAAGTCTCCTAAGCATTGTGATATGATTGTCTCACGCGGGTGAAGGATCCAGTGAACAAGTCCTGTGAGGAGCAGCTGTGGGAACTGGGGTTGTTTAGTCTGGAGAAAAGGAGGCTCAGAGAGACCTTATCATACTCTAAAAATATCTGAAAGGAGGTTGTAGTGAGGTGGGAGTTGGTCTCTTGTCCCAAGTAACAAGGACAAGAGAAAATGGCCTCAAGTTGCACCAGGGGATGTTTAGATTGGCTGTCAGGAAAAATTTCATCACCAAATGGATTGTTAAGCATTGGAACAGGCTACCCAGGGAAGTGGTTGAGTCACCATCCCTGGTAGTATTTAAAAGATGTGTAAATGTGGCACTTAGGGACATGACTTAGTGATGAACTTGGTAGTGTCAGGTTTATGGTTGGATTTGGTGATCTTAAAGGTCTTTTCCAACCTAAGTGATTCTCTGATTCTGTGTAGTTCCTCTTTCTTGCCCTCATGGATCCTCACCCTCAAGATTATCACAAGACCATCTGGATTTCCTTTGAGATCAGCACATGGGATCATATCTTTTTTTTCTACCCAGCAGTGCAGCATCTCACCATTTCCTCTCACCAACAATCCTGGGCAGTCCTGGATTTTGCATTTCTTGCTATTCCAGGCAGCCCAGGTACATATGCTTAGCACATGTGCCAAAGCCAGTAATTTTTGCTGTTTCCAGCATGTTGGTGGTTGACTTCATTTTCTGTTTAACACTTCACTGGCATTTGGCACTGAGGCCTTGTTGTGCATCTCCTAGTACAGAGCAGGTAGCACAGGCTGTTTAACCTGTCCTTCCTCATGCTGGACAGACATCTCGTTTCTGGGTGGGAATTCTCACCCTCTTCTGCTTTAACCAAGGCTGTGCTGATACATTACTCCTTCTTCCACCCACAGGGAAGTTGGTGCTTCCCTTGCCATTGGGCTCGGCTTGGTGGTTGGTTGCCTTGTGGCTACCATTTGTTTTGAAGTCTTGTTATCTTGACAAAAACCAAATGCATTTATAAAACAGAAAATAGACCATGCATGTCCATGCTAATAATTTCAAATATCAGACTTAGCTAGGCCCTAAATCAAGCTAGGTCCAATCCTAGCCAAGTTGTTAGGAGACTATACACAATCTATTTATGTTGCTGCCTGTGTGGGTTCACCTCTTTCTCCACCAAGAGACCATCCAAGTGGCTCTCTCAGATAGTCTGTGGCCACTGAGCCTCTCCTGTAAAGATCAGAATCACAGAGTGGGTTGGACTGGAAGGGACCACAGTGGGTCATCAGGTCCAACCTCCCTGCTAAACTTGTGCCACCCTAGAGCACATTGCAATGAATTGCATCCAGACAGTTCTTGAATATCTCCAATGAGGGAGACTCCATAAACTCTCTGGAAACCTGTTCCAGTGCTCAGTCATCTGCACATTAAAAAGAAGAAGTTCTTCCTCATATTGAGGGGGAATTTCCTGTACATCTGTTTCTGCCCATTGCCTCTTGTCCTGTTGCTAAGAAGAGCCTGGTCCATCTGCTTGGCACCCTCCCTTCAGATACTTGTAGCCTTTGGTGGGGTCTCCACTCTGTCATATCTTGTGACTGAAGAGGCCCAGCTCCCTCAGCCTTTCCTCATAAGCAAGATGCTCCAGTCCCTTAATCATGTTCATTGCCCTCTGCTGTACCTGCTCCAAGTGCTCCATGTCTCTCTTGTCCTAAGGAGCCCAGAACTGGACACAGCACTCCAGGTGTGGCCTCACCAGGGCTGAGTAGAAGGCAGGATCATTTGCCTTGACCTGCTGACAGTGCTCTTCCTAGTGCACCCCAGGACACCATTGGCCTTGTCGGCCACAAGGACATATGTCATGGACAGCTGGCTGTCCACCAGGACTCCCAGGTCCTTCTTCTCAGAGCTGCTTCCCAGCAGGTCAGCCCCAGCCTGTGCTGGTGCCCAGGGTTATTTCTCCCCAGGTGCAGGGCCCTGCATTTGTCTTTGTTGAATTTCAAATTGTTCCTCTCTGCCCATCTCTCCAACCTGTTGAGGTCCCTCTGAAGGGCTGTGCAGCTCTCTAGGGTATCAGCCACTCCAGCTTTGTGTCACCAGGGAACTTGCTGAGGAGACCTCTGCCCCTTCATCCAGGTCATTGATGAGTAAGTAAAACAATACTGGGCCCAGTATTGAACTTTGTCAGGTAACACTAGTCTCAGAAGATTTGAGAGAGATCTGTAAGACTAGGAACAGTTCTAAACATGGTATATGAGTGTTCTTGTGATAGAGCTTAGGCATGCCATGTAGTCTGACCCTCAGGCTATTCTGGGGGGCGCTGCAGAAAAGCTGGGATTAAACCCAAGTCCAGCGTAGCTCTACTTTTGCATCCCAGATTAACCTGCTGCAGCTCTCACCTTCTTTCTTGTTAGTACAACTGTTTATATTTTGGGCTGTGTGAAGGGGAACAGCCAGTATCTTGTATTACTGTAGTGTGAGGAAAATCTATTTAAGTGTCTGAGGAAGGAACTGCTGGTTGCAGGTGTTCATGAGAGATGTGTTCCTCTTCGCCCCTGCGCCCCTGGAGGGGAATTCAGCAAAAA
Organism: Vireo altiloquus; assembly: GCA_013396875.1. Classification (NCBI taxonomy): domain Eukaryota; kingdom Metazoa; phylum Chordata; class Aves; order Passeriformes; family Vireonidae; genus Vireo; species Vireo altiloquus. The sequence continues at coordinate 1,099,461 of VZRF01005657.1, read as the reverse complement.
GGACCTGCATGTGGATCACAGTCCCTGACTTCCCCAAAGCTATATAAACATAGCACAGGCGCTGGTGGGCCCCAGTGTGCTGAGGGTGTGTCCCCTGGTAGAAAAAAAGCTTAGATGATGTGTTCTGTTTATATATGTTAACCTGTGAAATTTTTACCTTTTTTCTTCATACATAGTTTGTGCTGGATGTTTGTGGTTCACGTCTAAAGATTCTTTCCATTTCTGACTTGTTTACTGAAATTTTCAAGACAATGAGCAGCATATAATAATAGGTGAATAATTAATGTATAACAGGTAGTAGTCCAGCATGCATATCACCTACAGACTGCTGTCATCTTACTAGCTGTAATTTGTCCACTTTGACCTGGAAAAACCCTTGAACACATCTAGAAGAGTATGAATAATTCACTAAAAATACTTTTTGTCGCTTTCTTGAAATTAGACATGTCACTAGTTCCCTGTGCAGATGATGTGTTTACTCTCATGCTTATGAGCAATGCATCAGGCATCACTCTTACACATACTCATAGAAATGCTTTATCGCTGGTTAAATATGTCACCTTCTTCCTCGAGCTAAATGTTTCATCCCTCTTGCTCACAGATCTAATACCACAGTGAATTAAATGTATTGATGAATCAGGACTGAAATCTACAGTGAATATGATTGCTTAAAAATAATTCCACCAGACGTAGTTTGGAGATGTCATTTTCTGTGGGCTCGTATGCTCAATGTATGGGTATATAAAGCAGCGTGTGGGAATGCGATGCTATTTAACTCGTAAATGGAAAGCAGAATTTTATTGGTCACAGTAAATATTTGTTCAGGGAAAAGGAGTGTAGGTGAGAACAATCCATATGAAAAGAAAGCAGGTTAGTACCCAGAACACTGAAAATATTGTTCAAGGACAGCTTATCCTTGTGGAAAATATGACCCCTGTAAAGCTGCTGAGTCTGTTTGCAGATCTTTTCAAAATAGAGTCCTTGCATTTGCCATTTTAGTTTGTTTTGGCTGTTGGTGTCCAAACTACATTCCTAGCAAATTGCATGAAGTGCTTATTCCATTATTTCTATTGTTATGTTTCTCAATAGAATGTGGTTATCTTTAGCTAGTGTCATGCTTTAGTACATTAGCACTAAAATGCACTGATGATATTGCAAAGAGAGTGTGAGGCAGCTGACATTGAACTGGTACCTAGTACCTTGTCTCTAAAGATTCCTAAACCAGAGGTTGCTTTCAGCTTAAAATGAAGAAAGAATATTTGCATTTCTTTATAACCTGGTCTCCTCTTGTGAAACTCTGATCTGTGCCAGTTCATATATGTTCTGCTCAAACTCTGTCCAGGTGCTGGGATGTGCTTGACTGGTCCTAACTGGTTTTTGGATGAGATGTGCTCTAGTCTGTTCTGAATTTTTATTTTACATGGCTTCAGTTTTCACATAATGAGCCAGTTTTATCTGTCATGTGCACAGTTCTGCTTTCTTCACGTCCCAGTTCATAATTTTGTTACATGCCTTTTGTCCATAGAAAATAAAGGAATCACGGAACTGAAATTGAATTAGACTCAAAACGTGCTTGAGTTTCCTGTTTTTCTTGTATTAAAATACTTTTTCTATTGAGACCCATCATGCGCTAGTTTCCTAACCACAACCACAGGGACTGCGAGAACACACTGAGTTTTGCCACACAGCACACGGAAAGAGGCAGGTCTGGAAGTGGGCTGGGGATGTGCTGGGCAGAGCAGTGTAGGGGGGATGCTGTCCTGCTGCACTGGCAGCTGCCCTGTTGCTGCTGGACAAATGAGTTATTTTTGTCCTGGGCACTGGCAATGACTAGGTTTGTGGTTCACCCCTTGTCCAAGTCAGATGTCATCTTTCTCTTTCATCCTCCTTCCCTGCTGTTTTTTCTGCTGCCCATTCTTTTCTCTCATCTTTTTTTTTCCAATCCTGCTCCACTCCTCCTTCTTTCACTCTGTCCCCATTTTTTCTCCTTTGTTAGCCAAACAGACCCACTGAAATATATAAAGAGGGAGGATGTCCTTTTTCTTTTTAAATTATGCACCTGCCTAGATGTTTTCATCATGTAATTGCTATAGTCACTATTGGGAACACAGATAGCTCCTTTAAGACAACCACTAAAAGCCTTTTGATTTAAAATTACGTTTTCAGTTTTATGGCCTTTCTATGCTTCTGGTAGTATCTTTCTGCAAAGCTTAAGTGGAGAGACAAAAGAAAGCAATGCAAGACCTGCCTCCAGCAATATTTCCACAACCCTGTTACTGGGGAGGGCTGCTCACACTGAGGTCACTGCTAGTAGAGCTCATCACTGAGTGCAAAATACATTCAAACGTTATTTTATTATAAAGATTAACAGCTCCATCATGAAAACCAGCAACATTCTCGGGCTTGTGGGAATCAATTCTACTTCATTCCAACCCAGGATGTCCTTCTGACACATTTTTTTTTCTGTAGAAACACTCATAAATTTGACCATGGTACTTGGAGATGAGTTAGACCCTTTTGATTACAGCCCTTTTGAATCCACCCTCTCTCCTTCCTTTGTTCCAAGAAGGAGGTACTCTGTCTCTTGAGTCTTGTGTCCTGTAGTAAACTAAAAGATATTTTAGATATCTCACTGTTTGTTTTGGATTAAGTGGTTCTGTTTAGGGAGTAATGTTCTTTTTGGTGTGAATGGGAGGTGTGGAATTCGTAGTTCCTGTCACAAGAAAAAGGATATTTCCACAATAGATAAAGAAGCATTTTTTTTTTTATATGTAGGAGAGAGTGATACAAGATCAGAATTCTGGAAACCTCCTGGTTTAAGGGAGCTGTGATTTGGGCATTGATAAAAACCCCTATTCTTAATGGTAATAAGAGAAAAAAAACTAACAAAAAACCCCCAGAAGTGTGATTATGTTAAATTTGCAATGATTTTACCTGTAAGGACAAATTATTTAATAAGGATTAATCAGGTCCTTAATTTAGACACTAATTTGATGATCTTCCCAACAATGAAAGAAAGACTGTTGACTATCCATTACCTCATATAGAAGACCAACACAGTGTTATTGAAGTGACTTACATACTTTCTGAAGTCAAATATGAATACATACATGCCTATCCTAGGTTTCAGCCCATCACTAAATCTCTGTGGTCTTCTTACACTAGCATTTTGGTCTCTTTTACTGCATAGTAAAATAAAACTACACTACACAATTAGGCAAAACACCCTTGTTGTGTTGAATAGTCATTTTCTGAAGGTACTGAATGCAACCTTTAATTAGTATTTCAACTATGACCAGGTGTCATACCTTGAATAAGCCCTAATAATATTGCCAGCTTCCAGTATTTTTAGACAGGTAGTTTTGAGTCTATTTGCTTGTTTGCGGTCATGTCTAAAATTAACTATTTCAGTCATAAACCTAAGAAAACAAGGAGAAGTATAATCTCCTAATGGCACAGAGAAGTGGGGCCTGCACCGGATATTTTAATGTGCTCTCTCTCCTTATTATATTTGTACCATGTCTTCCTTATTTACTTTTAATATGGGCTATCAGTTTTCTCCTTAAAAGCCTCAGTCCGAAGGCTATGCGTGTCGACTGTACCTGTTGTTACAGGGGCCTTTTCTACCAGCACTCTTTTCCCCTGCTGTCAGATCTCCCCCACCTATTCATTCCTCCTGCTTAAGGCCTGTTTGACACTGTTATAATGATTCCCCTTGGGAGATATACAATTGGATTTCTAAGTTCCCACATGGCTCCTGCTTTTTAATGTTTGCTCCTGAGTCAGCACTGTATGCATGACTGACTGGAATAAAGTGAAAATTTGAATAAATATCTGTTCTCTTCTCTGAATTATATTGCTGTTTGGTTGCAGAGCAAAAATGTGCCTCTGAAATGCTTCAGGAATCTTATACTCTCACATTACAATTAGGTTGTAATAATTTGGATGCCTAGTCTTTCTATTTCCTAATCTTAGTAGCACCTAACAATTTTTTTAAGAAGTAGCTTCATTTTCACCAAAGCTTTATAGTGAAATACAATGGGTGATGGATTTTTTTATCATGCCAGCAGCACCCTTGATGGACAGTACAGGCTCCACTCCAAGTTGCATTTGGTCATAAAATATGTGGCAGTGGGAGACTAAACTTACTTGTATGCTGTTAGAACAATGATCTCATAGCTAGACACTGGGGTAAAATTAGCTTTGGTCAAATTTACATTTTAGAGCAGAGATGAATGCTTGTCCCCTGTGTGCTAAGAAAGGGAAGGTTATTTCAGGGAATCTCTGTATTCCGCAAATGCTTCTGGAGTTCAGAATCAAATGATTGCTTTTCTATAAACATTCTGGGGGTTAATGTTTTTTCTGCTTCAGCCACCCATGATGGGTTCAGCTCTGCTGTACACACAGGCTTGTATTACATGTTGGTAATTCTCATTCTGTCATATACTTTGGCAGAGAGTGATGCAATCTATCAGAAACTCTAAGCAATTATCCTCTTTTGGGCTGCATATCCTTAGTAGTCCAGGTAGCAATTACCCAATCTGAATATTTGGCAAGTCGTTTGTAATTCCTGTGGAGAAAGCATATGCAAGCCTGGCTCTGACCTGATTAACTTTCTTAGTTCCCTGACTTTACCAAGCAGTACTGAACACCTAAGGGGAACTAGCATGTTCCCAGGTACTTGTGTCCTGAACAACATCAGTGAATGCTAATCATCCCTTCTGGATTTGGTGCTCCTTTCATCTTAGGCTGGCTACAACCCAGGTGGGTGCAGCTTCTGGCAGCATGCCCTTCAGCGTGGGTGTTGCTCTCAGAACAGAAGTAGAGGACTGCCAGATGTCCAGTGTCACCTGCCCGAAGGAAATTTTCCTTCCAAATCTCTGGGTGGATTGTTTCACCAGGTGACTGTGCTTGTTGTTGTGGTCTGCTGATGTGACCATGTGACAAAATGCACTGCTGGCTTCCGTGTTCAAGGGAAGTGGAATTTAACTTGCTCAGTTTTATTTTGCAGCTGCAAAGAAGGAAAAAAATAGAAGTAAGAGTACAGTACAGGATGGACCAATATGTCTTATTTCCTGCATTCTGGCAGCATTCTTAGGGAGGAGGGACACAGCACCCTGGCAGGGGTATGGGCCAAATCCTCATGAGTTCAAGAGCTGCAGTCAGGAGTGTAAAGAAAGCTCAAGTATTAGGATAATTTTAATCCCTAGGAGACTGAGAACCTTGCATACAGAAGGCTGTTCTGTTAATAACAAGTCATGTTCATTTAATGGTGTTCCCTTTTCCTGCTTTTTAGGGGTGGTTGAAGATGGTCTTATTGTTTTATATTTTTATTATATTTTTTAATATATTTATATCATAATTTCTCAGCTTTTTTGGACAAGCTTACCCTGTGCTTGCTTCCATGCTGTCAGACTTAAGTGAGATAGAAACATCGCTTGAGGACTGAGGACTGATTTCCTGCAACATTACCTTCTCATTCAAGACTCCAGACTTTTCAAAATATATCCAATGTCACTGATATGAAAGGGTCTGGGGTGGTTCAGTATGTTCCTTTCCTCAGCCAACCACATCTTTCTGGTGTGTTCAATAGAAGGACTACTTGTTCTCAACTCATCAAAAGGGATAGCTTATGTTATTTTGAGCTGCGTTGTCAAAGATGGCCCTTGACAAGACTTGAACTCATTCTCCCTGAGCTTAGTGGGGTGGTTTAACTGCTCATCTCCAGACAATAAATCTGGTAGTCAGAGGCACAGCAAGGAGATACAAGGAAGTTCTTTTAATCGTCACGCAACTTCATGGGTGAGGTCAAGTTCTTACCCCATGATTCACCAGCAGATTTCGTCAAGTTTAAGAGGTGAACATCGGCTCCCTCATGCTTCTTTGTCATTTCCCACATATCAGCATTCCTCTCCATCATGGCATAAGGGAAATGGATGTGACTCACACTTGACAGGTTTCAGGTAAAGCAGAAATCAGAACATAAGAGATTTTGAAGGTTGTGACTGTGTTACAAGTGGTGGGTCACTTCTCTCCTTAGGGAATCTGCTTAACTCCCTCATACTTTTCCAGAAAAGAGCAAAAAGGAACAAAAAAAGAAGAATAGTGAGGAAAGGAAAAGGTGCTCCTATTTATTATGGCATTACTACACAGAGCTGAGCTGACAGGTTAGTTAAGATGTGCAGGGAGGTTGTGGTTAATACTGGTGGTTGACTGGGTGCCACTGCATTCCTTGCAGTGGGGCTCAGGCCAACACCATTACACCATCAACTCTGAGGAATCACCAGTAGCACAGATTGCCAATAGGACAGGAAAACACAGCAGCATTTTTGATACCTAGAAAAGGTGAGCTTTAGTCTAGCTGTTCTCTCCACCACCTCGACCATCCTGGAAACATTAAAGTGTCAGCATGCCTGTTTGTAGTCTTTTCAGTCTGTAACAGAAAGGTGGCTGTTAAAAGTAGTAGAATGTAAACATTTGTGAGGTTTTATAGTTTGGCATTGTTTTTTTTCTTTTTGTTTTTTTTTTTTTTTTTTTAACTATAAATTCCCTCACTTCCTTTCTTCCTTCTCTTTAGCAATAGGCTGTGGGTCATTAGTATCAATAACTCAGATCTCTCTCATGCCACACCTAAACTAAATTGTCAATAGGAGGTGTTGTAGAAGATTCACACATCATTCCAGCAACTGTAATATCTGTTGGGAAATGCAAAAACACCAGGTGCATAGCTGCTGGATAGAGTTTCCATTTACTTTACCTGGGGCTTTTCTGTAACATACAGCAATGTACGTCACATGCAGAAAAAAAGTAGGTGGAAGGTTCTTTCCAAACCACATTGACTGAAAGAATGTAAGTGTAAGGTAAGTTGTCTGCTGACACGCTCATGTGTTCTGCAGAGGAAAGGGTTACCTTGTCAAGGAAGTCTTCCTGGTGCAGGTGTGCATCCTAGCAGATTCATTCAGAGACTGAGAGACGAAAATGAGCCCTCCCTCAACTGACATGTACAAACAGCATTTTACCCATTTGTCTCCTAGGACATTTGCTAGCTGTCTCGTTAATCTTTTATCCGAAGTCAGACATATGTATTGATGGGAAAACAAACCATAGACCACAGACCCCCTGCCTTGCATTCCTCACCTCCTCAAAATAACACTCACCACAGAAGCATGCAGACAGCACCGATAGCTCAGTGGGTTTGTAGCTGCATTTCCTTGCACTCATAAAGCACCTCTTCCACTGCTGTACTCATAAGCTCTTCTTCCTTATTATTTATACTGTTGAGTAACTACCTATGCCCTGCAGTCCATCACATCCTCTTCCTCATTTGCATTTTGCAGGTATATGATTCCTTCTGTATCTCGGACATTAAGGTGGCTGAGAAACTGGGACTGGAATCTCTTCCTTTTAACAATAGGTCACAGTGTGCTCCATGCACCTGGAGACCTTCTGGAGGCTTTAGAAGCACCATTAATTTTACTTTCTTCTAATAGAGCAACAAAAATTTAGGATCCGATCCTCAGCTGGTTGAATTGTTTTTAACTTTATTAAGAGGGCATAAGAAACTTGTGAGCCAGAGCCAGTAGCAGAGTCTAGAAAGGGAGAAAGGGAAGTAATTTCAGGAACAGAAATATCTGTAAAGTTTAATCTCCAGTTATCTTGCCTCTGACTTCATCATCATCTGGTCCCAACAGACTTTGTGAGCTAAACAGAGTCAGGTTAGCTCAGTATTGAAATAAAAGAGCCTGGAGGTGTTGTCTTGGTGGTGTTAAATAGTGATCTATCTTACCCAAGCAAGCAGATTCTTTTGCATCTTGCATCACTGCATTATCTGAGCCTTTCTTGCATGTTTGCCTTCAATCTTGCCACAATGATTGGTTGGGACTAGTGGCGGACGTTTTCCAATGCCAATTTTATTTTTAATAGTATTTCTTTTCTCCAACAAAGCTATGCGTACTCACATGTTGCATCTCCTTTTAAGTGAGCTTAGAATTTCTTTAAATAGTAATTATTTGAAAAGGAAGAATACCCTCCAATTCCTGTAAGAATATTGTTTATTAATATTTGTACTTTGCATCTCTATAAATGAAAATTACCAAAACAGAACAAGGATTTATTTTCAGTTCTCTTTAATCTTAGAGTTATGCTTTGTACTGTATGACATGGGATTGACCTTCATGGGACTGGATCCAGTCAGAATTCATATCTCACTCAAATCCACATTTGTACATTGTTTAGGGTGTTTGGTTAGGAAGTTTTAGCCTTTCTGTTTCAAATAATTCATATTTCTAGTGTTCAGTCTTAGTAAAATCCACAGAAACTCCAGTAGGCTCTGTAATCACTTCTTCAAGTGAGAATGTATCCTTCAATAGGAATTTAGGTATGATACAGTGGTAGAACATCTCCTCTCCATTTTATTTTTTCCTAAATATTTTTAGCTTCTATGTTCCAAAAGCTTCATTGCAAAAAAATTCTCAAAAAACCTTTTGTAGCACCTAGTACAAGGACACTGGGATCATAGCTTAATAAATCACCACTTAAAAGTAAAATAAGAAATAAGCTGTACAGACTATTGACTCTTCTCCAAGAGGTAGTCAGAGGTTTGTAATAGCTAGTTCAGGAAAGGGAAGTTCTGGAAGCCAGTGTTGGTGATAATGGTGTGACCTTTGCTGCGTTGCCCTGCTAGATCCTTCAAAACTGAAGTAAAAGCAAGTACTTCCCGCTGTAATTCAGTTGTCAGTCCTGCACTATCCTTAGCCTTGATGTGGAGGTCTGTCACAAAGCCACCTCCTTCTGTGCTGGTAGCAGTATTTGGGAACCAGTAGGAAATAGCTGTTGTACTTGGAGACAAACAGTTAAATTATGACGTTGTTATTATTATAGATATAATAACAACAGTCTATAATAATCTGGGTCAGATTTGAGTTTATAACCCCATCCTTAAAACTACATCAGTCTGTCTTTAACCCTGGGTTCACTGAAGACACTGAAGTTCATTTAACATGTAGGTTAAAGTGAAAATTGCATTCAGTGTTGGCTTTTGTATAGACTAATTTGTTGGCTGGAAAGCTAAAGAGAAGGGTGAAAAGCTAGTGAAAGTGCTGTGGCAGCTCACTGTAAATTTCTAAGTCCCTGGTGGAGAGACTACATCCAACTGCTGTTACTTCTCATACACTTAGATCAATGGGTAATTCTTTGGGGAGTGGCATTGTTGTTTTCTTCTGAATTGTGTTCATGGTTGGTCCGTGACCATGCCTCCTGGGCTGAAAGCTATTACAATAGAGATGGATCCTCTCCACCTTTGCAAGTGAATTGAGAAGGCCAGGTCTGGCTGCTGTGCCTTGGGCGAGCTGTGGGAGCAACTCCCCTGCCTTCCTCGCTGTTACCCTGCTTACAGAGGTGCTGGAATGCAAAGGAGATGAAATGCCAGTGCATCTGCCAGCCTGTCCTGCCTGGCTGGGTTTCATTGTTCTTCTCTTAATTTCATCCAGTATTTCATTCAGGGAACAGTAAAGAAAACTCAGCATCCTAGATGATTTCTTGCTCTCTTACTCGGCCTCCACGTCCTTGCTGGGGTCAGTATCCCCCAGATATCCACGGCCGACCACGCTCTCCTGCCTTCCCCTTCCGTTCCCCCAGCAGCTTGCTGTCCTTTAGCCAGGTTACACATATTTTTTCAATCCCGGTTGTTCATGGTCTCTGAGCACAAGGCTTAGCGTTGTGCTGTGCTGCCAGCGCTGCGAGCCGCCCCAAAGGGAGCCTGGCCGTGGCTCGGCTGTGTTCACACCTCGGCGCAGATGGCCCCGGCTCCCCTCCCGGCCCCCCGCGGGCTCCCTGCCCACCCTGGGCCTCTGCTGTCAGAACGGCTTTGGCAACTGCCGCTGCTGGATTGCATCACCGTGCGTGGCTCCCAGGTGGCTGCAGCTTTCAAACTCGCCTATCAGCCCGTCTATCTGCTATTAGGTTCTTATCTTGCCTGTCTATCCGGGGTATCGACTTCTGGGCTGCTTTTGCAGCTTTAATTGCAGTTTGGGCACGGCAGCACCGGGATGTGGGTGCTAGGTCAGCAAACATAAATCCCGCGGTTGTTCAGGCTCGGGCCGCACTTCCATGGCACTGCAGGAAATGGAGGTTCAGCAGGCCGAGGAGCACGGGAAGTGAAGCAAGTGCAGCAGCGACTGGCGTGCCTCAGAAGCTGCGCGGGAAGGGAACAGCACTGCCAGCAGGCACTAGTGGGGAGACGCCAGCTTCCCCCCCGTGATTTATATGGGGTTTGCTGTGGGGTGGGGCCAAATAGGGCTGGTGGGAAGCAGCTCATAGAGTTATGTGGGATTAGTGAGGAGTAGACAGAGGCAGCGCAGGACTGGGCAGGGGACCCGCTCGTGGGACGGCTCAGCCACAGAGGCAGCTGGCACCGGAGCGCTGATAAGGAGGAGAAACAGATGGCCACGCAAGCCCTTACACATGCCTTCCTGGTAGGCCTGCTGAAGGCTGGTCCACATCCCTTATTCCCCAAACAAAAATACATCTTTTCCATTCCCTTGTTTGAAGATTTCATGTGGCTCATTAAAGTTTACTGCCATAAACATACTCTTGAAGTCTTAGCCCAGTACGTTGCTGCTGCGTGTGAATGCCACAGGATCAGTCCCATTTATGCCTCTGTCATGCTGTTGTGATGTGATTACAGTACCCTTTCTTTAGTGCTGCAAGTCTGCTGAGTTAAAGAAAATTCTGATAAATGACAAAAGAAGGAGAGGTAGCAATTATGTGAAATACCCCCAAACCAATTCCAGAACTGGCCTTGATACCGAGGGAAGCATGCAGCAGCTCCTAGGTGTGCAGAAGGTAACATGACAAACTGCTAAGTGGAATTTGTTGAAGATGTGTTCTGTATCGTGGCAGTAAGAGCCACATCCCCATGTGGCGGGATGTGGCAGCTGCCGTGGAAGCCTTTTGGCTGTATGGCAGAGGGGGAAACCTTTTGGCTGTATGGCAGAGGGTAGAATACAGGGCAGAAGGTGAGCAGAGCCCAGAGGGTGCCTAGGTATTTGAGGCAAAGCTACAGCGTTTGGTATCCTCTCCCTACTGCAGTTCATTGCTTCCAGGCTTGTGTTATGCAGCTCTGTCTATTCTCCATTACTACAGAGCCACCATGGGGATGAGGTTTGGAAAAAGCACAGAATGTTTCTAGTAGTGCAGATGTTTTCAATGAATTCACCCTTCAGAACTGAAAGCGAAGGAGGCCTGGAAGGGGAAGAGTGTTTGTAGTGAAAAATATTCGGCTCATCCATATGTAGACCCAATGTGAGCTTGGAAGACACTGAGTGCTCCCTGTGAAGTGACAAGTGCCCTCAGTCTTCACTGAAGTTCTGCTGAAGGCAGTGGGTATGTCTGCATAGCAGTGGCAGCAATGACTGCTTTTTGGCTGGGTAAATTAGCCTTTGTGGCTGCGCTTCGGCTCCTACAGTATGCACACTTCAGTATCTCTTTAGAGGCTTGTCTGATGAAAAGGGAAAACATTCAGCATCTTGCCAGATCAGGGCCTGGATTTTGAAATGTTTTTGTAGGTTAAAATGAGAATGCATATGCATGGGCTTGTTTTCAGGCGAGCTGAGTACTTGTAGCTTAAAGAGTTGGGTGTAAATTTTAGATGTTCTGAGTCTCCAGAAATCAGTCTCAGAACACTTTTTCTCCTGATACTACCCTTATTGCCCTTACCTCCACCTCCTCTGCTGTTATATAGTATTTTAGCTATGTAACTGTACTATTTAATGTATTTATGATACCATTTGTTTGGGAAATAGTATAAATCTGCTCTGTCCTATTTAGGAGTTTGCACTGCTACTCAACAATGTAAGCCCCTGAGTGACTTCAATGTACAATCAATCAACTATAGTGAAACGTAGTGGAAGAGCTGTGAATGCCACTCAAAATAAGGCTCAGTTTCCTCGACGATGGCCCTGTCTCAGCCAGCAAACTGGAGTCTGGCCTGTTTCACTCACCATGAAGTGTTTGGGTACAGATTTACTATTTTAACATACAAAAAAAGGTCCCATGACCCAGTCCCTACAACTTTCACATTTTAGAGAAGTGATAGGGATGGAAAATTTGTATGAGGACCCTTGTCACCGTAATATCTCAAATGGTAACCTAATTCTGTAGAGTATCATGAATTGTAATCTTATGTGAACAGGCTTTCTAGCATTACATTTCTGGAAATATTTAAAAAGGTGCCGATGTACATACAGCAAGGTGGGTATGGTTTTAGATCTATCTATCTGTACTTTTGATGCCCTCCCTCCCTCACTTATCCCCACATCTGTTTCCAAGAATGTCATACCTGGAAAGAATCATTTCAAATTAATTCAATTTGTTTCAAAGCAGCCTAAGCTTCATCCCTCACAGGGGCCACTCAATCATATTACTGCTCCTGTGAAACTCCTAATGGGACACAAAACAAGTAAAAGTAGATTCAGGTGATCTCACATATTAAACATACTAATTAAATCTGGCAGCAAAATGACTTTGTGAATTTCCTTTAATCCTGTTTTTAAATTAGGCCATTTGTATTTTGGCTGTAGATTTCACGTGCTCTCTTTCTACTAAGTTCCTTTTAACCATGTCCTGTGGCCAATTCACATCCAGTTGTTTGAAAATCAGTCTTAGGTGATACTTGGATCATTACATATGAAGTGTCTAATTCTGCTTGTAAATCAACCTGTTCCTTTGAAAAGCTTAGTGAATATCTCATGTGAGAGGTTTGAAGCTGAACTGATATGACTGTCCCTGTTAAAAACCCAAATGTGCTGGATCTCTCTGTTTTATCAGAAATGTTTCCTAGAGGAAAATTAGCTTTAGGAAAATGAGGATTCTTTCTTTAAATCAGCAGTAGTTTTCACTTTGCCACTTTTTTGCATTGCCTGTGGGGAATATGGTCTTATTTATATGTTTTGCAGTGACATGCTGACTAACAAGATTAGGAAGGGACATACTGACTAACATGGGTTTCTTCCTGCAGTCCTCTTCTGTACAGTCTTGGTATTTAACCCACCCTGTAGAAAGTTTGGTTTGCAGTTCAAGGAAGTCTCATGTTTTTAGCCAAAATGTTACTGGTCAGTATCTGCTTGAATAAATATTCAGCCCTGATGTGTGCACTCTTGTGCTGTGCACATTTGAACTTCACAAAGCCCAAGCTCCCTGTGGCATCCTGGATATATGGTGGTACCTGAATGGACTCTTTTAAGGAATGGGAGGAAATTCTCTGTTACTTCTGGGGCCCAGCACATGGATGACACTTTCCCATCTCATGCTTTCTGTGGTACACTATACTTTTTATCTATTTCAGGTGGGGCGTGGGCTGTGGGTGTGACAGCAAAAATGTTCACAGTGCTCACAGGCCATTCTGGGCAGAACATTTATTTATATGATTTTGGAGGGACTGGCCTTGGTGAGCTAGGTGGCCCTCATTGTATGTTGCACTCTCTTGACTGCACCAGTGACATAAATATGCAATAAATAATATAATCTACAGTAGCGCTGCTTTCACATAATAGCTATGGCAGCAAAATTCTTTCCCGGAGCCAACCATTTAGTGGGTGTAACCTGTCACAGCTCTGTCAAGTTACACAGGACTCCATCAGTTCACTGCAGCAGCAGATTTGGCCACTTCTGTTCCATCAAGGGTTAGGGGATGAGAAATGTACCTAGATATACACACAGGCACAGCAGTGCCCACCCAGAGAACACAGCAGCGTGAACTCACCAGAGCTCCTGTTTTGCTGGGATGACAGTCTGGTCTGCTGGAGTGAGTTTGTGTCAGCACAGGTCTCTTGATCTCTCTGCACTTAGTAGTGACAACTCCATTGGGCAGTAATACTGGAAAGCAAGGAAAAGCTGCCAGTGATACAAGTGTTTGTGGGTGTGCAGACGTGCACATAGTGCAGAGAAAATAAGTGGCACTGTTGAATAAACGTCCTATCTGCAGAGATGTGAGGTACTCGCATTACTCAGAAGTGTGCTGAAGTGATTGGTGCTAAAAATGTTATACCACTGTACTTCACACAGTGCACATTAAAGTAAAGCCAAGTCAGGGCATATTAAATTTTATTGAGAGTGGGTTTTGCAACTTTTTAAGAGGCCATGTGCCATGCTTCCTTTTTTAGGATCCAACTACCAAAATTAAAACCAGTAAATCTTTCTAAAAATAATCTGAGAAAAAACTTTCCCCTATGTAAAAATGTTGCATGCTAATGTCCTAATGTGCCTTGATTTTCCATAAAAATATTGCCTTGTTGGAAAGCACAGTCTATTCCCCTTTCATGATACCAACTCTGTGTACCACCTCTTCACCTTGTTGCTGATGGTGTGAAGCTGGATGTGACCAGTCCTGGCATTCAAGCCAGTAACACTGACAGGGATGGGAGAACACTTTCCACTGGTGGAGGCAGAAGACTCAGACTGCCTGAAGAAGCGAACAGGACTTGGGCCACTAGATCTGGGGAATGTAGTTGTGGGAAGATGAAGGATTTAAAAGTCAATCAGATACAAATTTATTGCATGGGTTTTAATGAGAAATGCGTGCTTTGTGGGCATAGCTGTATGCATACTCACTGTTTGCATTCAGTGAGCAAAGACACATGTGAAAGGTGTTTGCATAACATGAATGGGAAGTAGGTAGGGTTGTTCTTTCTCACAGTCATTCTCTTTCTGTTTATATTTATATATAATTTACTTTTATTGCAAAATATTATGTACTCAGACTGCAGCATATGTTAGGCTCACTATTTCACTATTGTATGTTGAATTCTTGGGGAGAGATTGAGAGGCAGTAAAAATAAGCAGAATCTTGGGAAGGTGATCATTTCCAGTTAAAGGGGCATATAGTTTGCATAAGCAATAAGGAAAAAGATTATCTTATTGATTCTATAGAATTTCTTCTGTGTGTACTTGGAGGCAGAAACAGAAGTGCTATTTAGATATTTTAAGACTGTGCCTTTGTATCTTCCTCTACATCTAGAAAGTGCCCTGCCCAATTTGTGCAACTCTAAACAGAAGAGTAGTGACCATTTCTGCATGACTGTGTCTGTTTCGTGGGGCTGGGTAGTGGTGAACGTGGAGGGAAGCTCCTTTATTGCTGCTGGCTAGAATAAAATGTGAAGACATGGGTGAAAAGGGCAACCCTGTGTGAACTCAAATAGCTTTCCCACCTCTTAAAATCACTCAGCCTAGATAAAATTGTGGGATGTGAACTGCAAGCGCAGGCGGGAAGCTTAATGCTTTCTGGAAAAAGTAATGAGTGAAGGCTGCAGCAAAAACCAGAACAGCCCTTCCTCCCCTCAGCCCACTCTGCCCAAATGAGCACTTTCTCTGCAACTATTGGCAGTAATAAATAATCTTCATCTAAAACATGTCTTGTTACAGCCTTTATTGTATTTGCGGTAAGTGCATAACAAGCCAGTGCTGTACTAATAGTTCTGTGCTGATAAAAACCCAGTCAAGTGAAACACAGAAAATATTTTTTTAAAATGCATTCCGAAATGCCTTCTTGCAGTGCTAAAAGCAGTTTACAGGAGATGTTGCGAACTAAGTGCAAGGTGTAGACATGATGTGTTTACTTTTTAAGGCTGGGATAATGCCTGGGAAAATCTTTGCTTTCGAAACATGTTTCAAACAGAGGACCAAATGCACTGCTGTGTACTCATGCAAGTTCCAGCAGAGCAAAGGGAGCTGGACCTGTTTCCGCCGGGAGTTGGTGCAATCACAAGCAAACCTAGATGTGTCTTTCTGGTGTCAGTGAGACACGCCATGAACTGCTCTAGGAGCTAGAGCCAGGCTCGCACAGCGGTCACAGCTTCTCGGGGATCTCTTTTTGTTCATCTGTGCCACTTCTGCCCATTTCAAAAACTGTGGCAAATTAGCTGTAAAAGCAGATGTGCCTGTGATATTTCTCTTCCTCTAAAGGTTACAGGCCAGATTACTCTTGGTGCTTGCATGGCAAAAAGGCAGGGGATGGGGAAGAGGGGAAGAAGCAAGAAACCTTTGCTGGTGCATTTGCATATATACTGAGACACAAATACGAGGAATGAAGAGGAATCAGATTTTTTTGTCAGTAACAGCCTTTACAGCTGGTAGGACGAGGGGAGGGCTGGGGGAATGGAATGTGTTCTTTCCTCCACAGCATCTCTGTACCCATCAGCCTAAGGAAGTCAGGCACACCATAGCAATGCAGTTCC
Organism: Vireo altiloquus; assembly: GCA_013396875.1. Classification (NCBI taxonomy): domain Eukaryota; kingdom Metazoa; phylum Chordata; class Aves; order Passeriformes; family Vireonidae; genus Vireo; species Vireo altiloquus. Next base: position 1,083,232 of record VZRF01005657.1, on the reverse strand, counting down.
TCAATTTTCACTTCATCCCGCTCCCACAGGCACAGGGAGTTTCGGGAGATAACCTAAACCTTGAGAAGCAAGTCAGCCCATCTCTTTTCAAGTAGAAGACATCAGCTGGCAGAGTCCCAGGAGGTGCACGGACACAGGTCTCTGTGCTGGTTGTAGAGGGATCTAAGGAAATGTGCACCTCCGAGGTGGGGACAGCCACTGCTGGCTGCGAGAGCTCAACCTCGGGTGGGCTGGGGCAAGAAAGAGGGCAGCGCTGCAGTGTTCCCTGCACTGCTGTGCCTCCCAGCTGGACACCCTCCTTGGGCAGCTGTGCTGTGTGGACACTCACCTAAGGCTTGCGCTCGGGGCATCTTTCTGAGGCTCCCTGGGCTACTCCCTGCTGACCCTGGGGTAGTTTAGCTGTCTCCTCGGGAGAGCTGCCTGCTTGATGCCTTGGAGACGTCTGCCAATTCCTCCCCTGTCACCACCTCTTTCACTCTGTGTGTGGCATCAAAGCAGCCAGCAAGATGTAACTATAGACTCAGACTATTTAGGGCTGCCGCTGCTGACCAGCACAACAGTCGCTGCTGACCAGCACTGCAGTAGGCTGACTCACAAAGAACAAGGGATTCTTTTTTTTTTTTCAATGCAGTGAGCTTAAGCATATGCAGTGGACAGGGAGTGCTGCTTAATTAGAAAAGCTGCTTTAAGAGAAAGTTTCCTCATTTTATTTTATGGTGGGGAGGAAAAGTTTGTTCTCTTGCATGAAATATGATGGGAAGGCCAGAATCCCTCTGCCAGGGCTGGTGGGACACGGCAGTGGTGTGAGCCAGTGTGAGCGAGCAGACAGCCTTGGGCACTTCTATACTGTGAGGGCTGGTGAAACTTTGGATCCCCTCCTGACTGCAGATCTTCACAGCAGCATTCCTTGTGTGACAAGCCTTTTTCACATTTCCCCATTCAGCTGATTGTGGGTGCTGCGCTATTTTAAACCCACATGGAAGTATGTTTTTAGGACCATCTGCTACCGGCCCTAACCCAGATGATACAGTTAGAGCCTGCCCACAGCATCCTCCCCTCCTTCAGACAGTTCCAGGAACAAGCGGTGAGTCAGTCCCGCAGCTGAACTCATATTTAGCTAACCCTGATATCCTGCCTATTGGAGAGAAATGCACAACGGCCTTCCCAGGTGCAAAGCCCCGTTGTTCCCATTATTTAGAGAATGCTTGGAATTTAAAAAAAAAACCACCACCAAAGCAAATGTCAGATGAGTTAGTGCATCGACTCCTTTTGTTCTGAAGAGTGAGAAGGAAGAATTGATCAGTGCCCCCACTGCAGCTTGCCCCTCCTGCCTTTACTTCCAGGCTGAAGGGCAGATTCTTCTCCTGGCTGACCGGCGGGCTCATAGCCCTCCCCTTGTCTGTCGCTGCGGTGCTGCTGCCTCGGCAGTGGCTCTCCCTCATGCTGAAACATCTCTGCACAGCTGGAGCATAGTTAATTCTTCCTTCGGGCACTGGGGGTGAGCGTAGGCGTCTCCTAGAGCTGTCTGAAGGCCAGTGTCGCCTGTCACGGTCCTGCCTTCTCTCACTGAGCAAATGTTGTTAAACACACCTCTGTGGGTCTGGATGAGGCTCTTTCCCTCCACCTTAGGAGCTTCGTGAGCCTGAAATAAGGTTTCAGCCACTGGATCATCTGAAAAAGCCTCCCAGAGAGCAGCATGACTAAGAACCAGCCATTACTTGATGTATTTTAAACTCCTGCTCTTTGATCCCTGTATGATCCAGCAGCCGCTTTCTGGCTGTTTGGCAAAACTAGCAAAACATGCCCTGCTCTGTCATCACATTTCTGCTGGATCCCCTCTGCATGCTGCACTGTTTCCCACCCAGCAGGTTAATGACCCATAATTACCTTCATCATATAATGAATACAGTTCAGTATCTCCACAGCAGATACACTAGCACTCAGCCTGGGCACAGGCTTCAATGTTAAGTGATACCTGAGGCCCTGTCCTGCTCCTGCTGAAGTGGAGGTAAATCCCCCACCCGCCTCCGCACAGCCGCTGACTTCCCAAATCTGCAGCACCGAGAAAAAACCCTCCCTGACACTGCCGGGAGCGTTACCTGCAGAGTGAGTATGAAACATGAACGTTGTTTTATTTAGGCTGTGCACTGTTTGTGTGCTCCCACGCAAGCTCGGATCAGCCCCGGCTCTGAGGAGCTTTCTCTGGTATCCTGTTTCGATCAATGCTGATTTAAATAAGCATCGTGAACCTAATTATTTAGTACTGCTCACATGACACTGCATTTGCTATAGTACCCTTGAGACAGGCAGGCTTTATCCTGCTCAACAGAAACATCCGCAGCTGTACCACACTCTGCTTCAGGCTCCTTGGAGTTACCTCATCGCTGCCTGACAGCTGTGCGCCCTGACCATTATCTGGTGGCCGCATACTTCAATAGCGGACTGTATGTACTGTCTGCACTAGACTACAGTGTGACCTGATAGCTTGGCTTCCTCTCCCAGAGTATATCTTCTGCTACTCTTCAGCATCCTACAGTTTATCTGTGGTCAGCTTTCGTACCCATTTCCTGCCAGCTGCTACTGGTCTTTTAGTCAGCTCCGCCAGGCACACGGGCAATAGTGAGCTTGCTGAGCCTTGTGCTGCATTATTTCTTGAAGGGAGGCTCTGCAAAGGCTGCTCTGGAGTTTTGTATAGAGGATTTCTTCATATGTATTATCATGGCAATTAAAGAATGCCAGACTTAAGGAATACACCTTGTATTTATCATGCGGTATCAATTTTATCTCCATTCTAGCATTGTTGCAGCATTATGGCTGAGACTTTGAAAGCAGAAAATTGTTTCTAGCAAAAATTATAACTAATTTCATCACCCCACAGAGCCCAGAATTTGGTATTCTTCTTACCTCCTTTGCCAAGTTGTCCCACAGAGATGATAAAGCAGCTGAGGGCACGGGTCCCTGCTCTGGATCCAGAATTTGGCATTTTACAGGAACATAATTCTTCTGCCTAACTCTTTTGCAAAATGGCTTGTTCTCCAAGCTGGGACTGAGCTGATGGCACTGTGGTCATGTGCTGAGCTCAGTTTGGAGGTGTCCCCATTGCCACAGCAGGATGCAGCATCTGTGGAGGGTCACTGTTCATGGATGTGTCTCTTGCTCCTCTTGCTCCTGTCAGGGCAGGTTTAGGTTTGCTGTTGGGGCTGTGTTGGGAAGCACCTGTCCTAGAGGAATCAAGTCACTGGAGCTCAGGGATATTAAGTGAGGGTATGTTCTTCACCCTTCCACCCTGACTTCCCCTGTGTGGGAGCTCTCTTCCCAGGAGTGCCTGAGTGAGCCTCAAATGAGATGAATGTTCACTGAAGCAGAAATGAGATAGAGAGACCCTGGTGCTCTGACCTATCAAAAAGGAATGGCTTTGAAACAGCAGCAGAAGAGCTCAAAGCTTTGCCCAAATAATTTCCTCTTTTTACCTTCTTCTTTTTTTTTTTCCTTTTCCTTTTTTAAATAAAAATGTAATCACTTTAAACTTTTATGAGGTTTATGAGTCAGCATGTAATAGATCCTTATACTGGGGATATGGGACGGTGTGGGAGTTCCTGAGATTTTTTACATGCACTCTGCTAAGCCCAGACGCACACCATCAGTAGCAGGTTCTGTGAGATTAAGCACAGGGAAGGCATGGATAAGGCTGTGTCCCTGTCCCATTCAGCCATGCAGCCTAACTGCATGCCTGGAGACAGGAGTGCTTGGGCCAGAGGCTGAGGCAGACCGCATGGAAAATCAATGGGAAGAAGAAATTTGGCGCACACAGTGGAGTTCACTGCTGAGCTTCTGGGAGACTGAATGCTCATAACAGTGTCTCAAATGAGAAGCAAGGCAGACATGTTTTCTGGCAAAGGAAGGTAGGAGGAATTGTGTCCATCCTTTCCCATTTAACATTCATTCAGAAACCCGATGATGGTAGCTGGGCATAAGGAAGGTGTTTTTGTTCTGAAACACCTTTAGAAGGAGCCTGACAATCTCAGCAGTACATTGAGGATGCCTGGAGAGGTTTATCTCACTTTCCTAGAGCCAGCAAGTCGGAATACTTCGGGTTCAGTGTTCAGCATTGTTACTGCCTTCTCTCCTGGTAAATTTAGTAGATATACCTAGGAAAAATCCAGTCTAAGTGCCACAGAATGCTAAGATGGAAAGTACCCATTAGGACTTTCTGTTCCTGCTGCAGCCTCCTGCCATGTATTGAGCGAGTTGCAGATTTTAAGGCTCTGGTGCATTGGTTCATTTGGCTTATTTTTAAAACTCAGGTTCCATGAATCCACTCGACCCAGTAATGCAGATCTGCCAATATAACTATTCTTCTCTCCATCATTTACTATTCCAGCAATTTTGAAATGAGATCTCTCTTTTAATAGCAACATTTTTCATTGTCTTCAAATAATTGCTAAGGATAGTGAACAGCACTGGGCTAAGAGGTTTCTGGGGGATCCCATTAGACGTCTTCTGAAGATGGGGATGATTCAGTTAGGATTGCCTTTTTGAGCACTTTTGGCTCACCAGCTTTTAATCGATTTAATATGAGGTATATTAATTCTGGATAGTGCTAATTATTTTAATCAGAATGCCATGTGGGACTGAGTTAAATGCCTCACAGATGTTGAAACCCATGACATAGACACAGCTATCTTTATCAGTTAAACTGGTAATTTCACTAAAAAGCAACACCGAGCTCATTTGACAAGACTTTTCCACCAAGTCATGCTGATGACTATTAATTACACTGCCATCTTTTAAGCCTTTTTCAACTCTGACCCACGTGTGCCCATCTGAGCGGGATGAAGGTGCAATGCAAATGAGACATGGAGGCACAGGGGACTTGCTGAGTTGTGTCATCTCCAGGCCAGGAGCTACGCTGGGTAGTATCAGTCATGTAAAGGCTGTTATCTCACTAATATTTTGCATCAATCTGCTTGACTCCTGGATCAGTGTTAGGCTAGTCAGCCTAACTGGTTGCCCAGACTGCTTGTTGTGCCCTCTGTAAATAGTAATGCTTCATGAGCTTTTTGCAAGTCTTATGGAAGCTCTCTAGTGGTCCCAGATGTGTGAAAAATCAACACAAACATCTTGGAAAACTCTTTGGCACATTTCTTTAGTATGCTGAGGTGCAACTTACTGAGTGCTACTGATTGAAAAATGCTCAGTTTTGATAGCGGCTGTTTAACTTTCCTGTAAGTAACTGATGGAATAGAAAGTGTTTCCTTATCACTATGAGATAAGAATACATCATCCTACTAGTTTCCAAATACAAACCTGCAATATTTATCGAATATTTCTTCTTTTATGAAGCATGACTGATGATTTTGAGATTCCTATCTAGCTGTGGTGCTATCCCATTGTTAGGATTTTGTTTGTTCCTGATACATTTAAACAATTCCTCTTTATTGTTCTTTCTGGCTGCAGATTTGTGTGTTGGTGCCTTTAATTTCCTATGGTAATTTCCTCACTGCTGATATATGTACGCTCATACTGACAGATCCAGATGCAAGTCCAATGTCCAAACTACTAACATTTTAATGAATCTGGGCTCCTGATTTTGTCTTGACCCAATGCAAATGAACAGATATAAAGCCTGGGTTAAGGTTTAATTCTGAATTTCATATCCCTTCTCTCCAATTCCAGAAAAGCTGGCATGTTGCAAAGCTATCTTTTATTCAGTGGCTCTCAGTCTTTGAGAATCAAGATCAGAAAAAAAATCCCATTTGTTTCATTCCTGTGAATCAGGAATGAACTGGTTTGTACTATGAGGAAAATACCTGGGTTGTATTTGTGTGGTGACTGTGGACTTGGCTACAGAGCTAACTGGTAGATGGGGCTGATTGTCCTCTGCTCCCCATGCAGAGCTCAAACCTTTTGCAGAACTGGAGACTGCAGAGAGCAGGGGATTTCTGCAGGTAGGGAGCACTTTGGTCCAGGCACAGCTGCAGTGTGTATTCATACAGGCAGATGGACAATCACAGAACAGTTGGCAGAAATGAATTAATTGCATCAGGGCTGAGGCTGTGCATGTCACTGCCCTGTCCTGCTGGGCAGTCACTCAGTCCTGGCTGTGGGGGTAGGAGCCCAAGTGCTGCCCTGCTTTGCGTATGGAGGTGAGTGGCAGTGGCCTCTGGAGACACTGGTGGGATGAGTGGGTCTTTCTCATTGCTTCCCTCCCAGCTGCTGGGGAGTTGTGAGACATTTTTCACCCTTGTTGCTGTCTCTGACCTAGTGTGCTGCTGTCTGCTGCAGTTGTGCCTTGGGGGATTAGAAAAGCCCCTCTGGTTAACAGTACATGAATTGTTATTTTTGGTTGCAAATGGGTGACCATTTATTGACTTTTCAACTGGGTAAAGTTATTTAGAAAGTTATGCAGCTGGAAGAATGCTGCAAGCCTGGCTTGCAACTCTCCTCTCTTTCCCAGTAATAGACTTTGATTTGCCGTAGTTCATTTCCCTCTGAAGTCTGCTTTTTGTAGATAACATAAAGCACTTGGCATAGTGGTTGATAACTGAATGTATGAAGCATGACATTTTCCTAGATACAGTATGCCACATGAACACTTGTCTTTTGTATCGGAACCCATAAACAAGAGTTGACTGAGGGCAAATAGCTTGCTCAGGTCCTGTGGAGAGGCAGGGAGTGAGTCAGTGCTGAGGGGAGCATGATGTGGTCACAGCTGCTTTGAGGAGGGTATGTGGCAAGGGAAGGCAAAACCCAAGGGCAAATAATCCCTGTGAGCCAGCTGGTAGCAGGTGAGGCGACTCATTATGTGGATTAAAAAAAAGTATTTTGGAAACTTAATTTCCTCCTTACTTGTTTTTCTGTCCAGTGATTAAAATACTGACGTGTTTTTCTGTCTCTGGAGCATGGCAATACACCTCTCCTCCCACCTCCCCCAGACCAGTGAAAACCTCAGAAACTGGCATTAAGGACTGGGACACTCCTGCTGGGTTTAGACCTTGGCAGCCCTGTGGGGGTAGATGACGGTGCCCATGCCGAGCCATCAAACAAAGCAGTTAACCTCTTGGTTTCTGCCTCACCACCCACAAAGAGAAGCTAAAAATAGTAGGCAGTCTTAGAGAGTTCTGGGAAAAAATTAAGTTAGAATAAAACACTGGGCTGAGTGGCTGGAAAGCAGCACTCTGTGGAGCATAATGTATACCACTGAATATGCAGAACTGTGCAGTATATTTTAAAAGTAATGAAGCTTCACACCATCAGCTTTGCTATTAAAGCATTGCTGAGAGCTGGATTCACACTGCTGTGCTGCTGAGAGTTGGTAAGGGTGTGTATGAACTGAGGGAAAATTACTGCCCTTCTCCTTCACAGTTCTCAAGGTTTTACCCCAGCTGCCTGGCTCAAGTCAACACAGGACTTACACAGAAAAATAAATGAGAGAGAAACTGGTCCTGTCATGAAAGGCAGCTAGAAGAGTATGGGAAATACACGGCTCTGGTGAGTTACATTGAAGATACTCGGGCTTGAATTTTTGAACCTCCTTTCCTAAACTGTGTATGCAAGCTGCAGGCAGGCAAGTATAGGCCAGAGACAGCTCAAAGAAATGATGACTTGCTCATGAAAATGCAGATTTTACAGTTGTGTGTGTAAGAACTTTCGCATAGCAAGTAAGAAGCTGTGAACTGCTTCCCTTGATGCAGACTGAGCTGCTTTGGTTCAGACTCAGTTGTGAGGGAAAGTAATGGAGTTACTGATTTTGAATGAGAATCAGGCATCTGTTTGCATCGAGTTTTTGCATTCTGTTTCAGCCATATATTTATGAGCTATCCAGAGGCGCGGGAACTGAAAGTGAAGAAAATATTTGTGGGATTCCACAGAGAAGGAAGCAGACACTGGTTTGCACGTGTGAATTTTGCCAGTGCATTTTGGTGGCTTAGAATGAAAACCTAGTGCTTGCTCATAATGAAAGTTGAACCTGAAACTGGTCGTATCCAAATTCCCAATGCCCAACAAACTGGAGTGTGAGGGCTTAAGACAGAAGGGAGGGGCTGTACCAGGTAAAGATGCTGTATATTTATTTTAGTGCTTAGAGTTGATTAGAGTTGGGTGAAAATGATTAGCTGAAAGGATTCTGAGTAAACCAATTTAAAATGTAATTATGAAGGGCTCAAGATAGTGTGTGTGTGTGTGTAATTATGTTTCTTGCCCATGTGCACTGTACTCAGTGATTTTGTTCTGCAGTGAGTGGAAGAGGGAGGAAGGGATGTGCAGGGGAATAACTGCACGGGGAGCAGCTACTTGTGCTGGGTTTCTCCTGTGATCTGGAGGTGCACTTTTAGCTGTGCTCGAGGTAGCACTGAGCTGGATATCAAACCCAGCGTAGCCATAGCAATGTGTAGTTGTGTTTCAGCTGCTCAGAACTGGGAACAAAGCCGGGCAGGTGGTTCCAGTGAGCTCCTTGCTGCTCTCTTGGGATTCTCCTAGCCTGTGCCACAGTGAGCTTGTACAAAACCAGCTCAGGGTTGCCATGTAAGCTGTGGCATATCTTGGGATGAGACCACTGGCATTCTGGCTTGTGGCATTTCAGGGTTGTTCATATCACCCCTGTGACCAGCAGCAGGGAATAAGATTTTTCTGGTTGGCAAGTTATTGCAGACTAGCTCACGTCCGTGCTGTTGGGGGTGAAGTCAGTCTGGAATGGGCTTGCTACATCCACACTGTTCGCTCTGGAATGAGCTGAGCCTGTGCAGAGTGGGTGTAGGATTGAGGGGACTTGTTCCTCTTGGTTATGGTTGGCTCTCCTGCCATAGGCTGGCCCAGGGCTGGAGTCTGTGGTGAGCAGACCAGCACAGTGCTGTCACTGCACATGTCCATGAGCCATCCAGGACAAGCCACACGCATGGTCTGGAGGCACCTTTTTGAGGCTGTTGCATCTGGGCTTTCCTCCAGATGTTTTTCTTCTGTACTCTCACATTACTGAAGGCACAAAAGGTCAGGAAATGTTCCTAGAATCCTTCTTACATTGAACAGGGAGCACAGCGAGGAAGAAAAAGGAGAGTAGAAATTGTTGGAGGAAGGTGGGCTATGACAATTAAGGAGGCAAAGTCAGGAGTTCTAAAAGGCACTTTTATGGGACTTCATACCCAATGAGTATGTGTCTGCGTTAGGTAGTGAGCTGTACACAGAGGCACATTTAGGACAGAAAGTGAAAGGACATGCTCCAGCTGACTCACACATTCATCCACAGCGTGAGAGTGATCCCTTTTGTAAGACACAGCCCCAGTTGGGCAGCAGCTGTGCTGCACGTGATTCTTGCCTTCATCTGACATGGGAACAGAGGGCAGGAAGAGCCTCCTGGGATACTCAATCTCTCTTATTTCATCCTGTAATTCCTGATCAAGCATAATATTAAAAAATAAAAAAGCAGTGTTATGCCCATGTTGTTTCATCATTTCCTTCAGCCCTCTGTATGTCTGCTTTCTGTTACTGCCTTAATGGGATTGTTAGCTGCTTGGGGCAGCCTGGGTCTTGTGCTCTCATCATTTGCTGTGGTGGGCCAGTATCACACACACTATCCCATCAGCACTTGAGACACATCCGCTGGCATTTTTGGACATTGCCTGCAAGATATAGATGTTCCATTGGGACAGGCACATTTTCACAGCAGGAAACCTATGTTTCTGTTTTGTCCTTTGCTCAGTAGGTGCTGGTGTGTGTCAACTAATCCTTTTCCTACTTAATCATTCAGTCAGCACCAATGTGTTCCTCTGAGTAATGGCCTAAAGACCAGGACTTCTAGCCGAATCATGCGTTTTGCTTAAACTACAAATCAAACTTGAAACATAGGTGCAATAAGAAATAAAGCTTCCCAATAAAGAGAAGGGAATATTTCAGCTGCTGTCATCTTAACTCTTAATACCTTCTTGCCAGGAAAGAACTGTTTTTGGAAGATGGCAAGGGAAATGAAAAGGGGTAGCAGTGCCTACAGCTGATAACACTGACCTGTTTTCTTGGCATTCCTCCAAATGCAAGGCCAGCTCTGCTTGAAATGTAGGTGATTCATCAGCTGAATTGCAAGCAGATAGTGTGGTGCAGAAGCACAGTCACAGACATGTTATTATTTCAATAACCTGAGTTTTAGCTATTCCACTTTAAAAACTAATGAAGCAAATAATGTTGTGACACAGATGTAGGCAGTGAAAATGTGTCAGAGAAAGGCAATTAACCTCTGTGCTAATAAAGTCTGTCAAATTAGTAAAATATTTTTTATATTTTTTAATAGCTAATCAGAAATATATAGGCCATGAGTATTCAGTGCCGCAAGCCTGTGGAATCTTTTATACCTTTGAAATCCAGATGTAAAACTTCATCAGGGAAAAGCAGGAGACTTTTAATTTTTTTTTTAGCACAGGTGTAAACAGCTAAAAAGTAACAGTGACTTTTGCTGGGGTGGGTTGTGGATTTCTCAGGACCCATTGGAATTGTGTCCTTCCCCCTGCAACTAGGTTGGGCTTTTATTTCCACACACAGGCATCCCTTAATCACTTACTGGCTGTATTATCAGTGCTTTGCTGGACATTCATGGGGCATTCTGGGCTGAGACATGAATGATTAAAAACCAAAGCAAAATAGATTCTGTAATCCAGCTACCTGGCTAGAGAAATGGGATTATCTGAGATATATTCCTGGAGCAGGAGAGGTTCTCTCTATTCTATGTCCTCTCTCAGTCATGATTCCTCCCACTGAGAGATAGCAGCAAGATGATATTGAATGTGAACCAAGGCTAGGTAAGTTAAATCCAGGTTTGAAATTCTTTGCTAAGGTGTGTAAAAAGTTATTGTGGACAAAACTGACTGCTTCTATAGGAGAAACAGCAATATTTTTGAAACAGAGTGAGCTTCCTAATGCATTAACGTTGTAGGCATTGTGGTGCTATAACCATCACTTAGTTGCTTCGTGTTGGATTTTGATCAGCTTAGTCTGTTGGTGAACATCACATCTGGAGTTCTGTTGCACTGTAATGTCACCAAAGTTTTTGGATGCTCCAACACTGACAGTACAAATACACTGAAAAACACCTTGACCTTGTGTATATCTCTTAGGATACACAATAGTAAAACATTTATCCTGTTTGTGAATACTTAGACCAATGCATTAAGGCACTACAAGGTTACATCTCTTTATTACTCCAACAACAGTAATCTGCCATCTTTTCTCCTAAAGTTAAATGTTTACAGTATTGTCTTATATTCACAGTCCTACACATCCATTGCTTGTGCTGGTATGTGTGTGATAAAACCAAAATTTTATCAAAACCTTTTGTGTCTTAACTGTGTTCTGCCTCTATTCCTGCAGTAGTGTTACTGTTAAAGTTGTTAAATCTTATTCAAATATTAATAGTTAACGACAAACATCTCAGTTATTGCTATCGAAGGGCACGTGCTGCTGATTATGGCCTCCGTCCTTGTGCTCTCCCACACATACCCTCTTACCTTTCCTGGCACAAAGGACATTGTGTGTACCTTCTGCGCTGCTTACCATGGCCAAGACTTCTTGGATGGTGCTGACAGGCAATTCAGGTGTGGATCTGAATGATGGCCTTTACCGTGGACAGACAGCCTGTAACTTTTTCCCTTTGCACACGTAAGTTCTTCTGGATTCCAGTTGAGCCAGTTCATGTGACTTTGACTAACCAAGCAAATGATTTGTTCACCCCCATGACCTTCCACCAGGGTGCACATCATGTCTTGCAGAGTATAAGGGAATGCTGGTAGCTCTGTGTCTCAGTGACAGCTCCTGGTGCAGGCAGCTTTTGCCATTGAGTGGGCTCCTGTTAAATTGTGTTCACAGAGTCAGAGAATCTTAGAATGANCCCCCCATCAGCAGGGACAACTTTGAACAGATCAGGTTGCTCAGAACCCCCTCTAACCTGGCTTTGAACACTTCCAGGGGTGGGGCATCTACAACTTTTCCAGGAAATCTGCTCCAGTGCCCCACTACCCTCATGGCAAAGAATTTCTTCCTAATATCTAATCTAAAACCACTCTCTTTAAGTTTGAAGCCATTCCCCCTTGTCCTGTCATGACATGCCCTTGTAAATAGCCCCTCTACATCGTTCTTGTAGGCTCCTTTTGGGTACCGAAAGGCCACAATTAGGTCATCCTGAAGCTTTCCCTTCTCCAGACTTAACAACCCCAATAGTCTCAGTCTTTCCTTGCAGGAGAGCTGCTCCATCCCTCTGAGCAACTTGGTGGCCTCCTCTGGACTCACTCCAACAGGTCCATGTCCTTCCTGTGCTGGGATCCCAGAGCTGGATACAGCACTGCAGGTGGGGTCTGAGCAGAGCAGAGGGGCAGAATCCCCTCCCTCACCTGCTGCCGATGGTGCTTTGGATGCAGCAGGACATGTTTGGCTTTGTGGGCTGCAAGGGCACATGACTAGGTGAAGTCCAAACTCTTATCCACCAGCACCCCTAAGTCCTTCTTGGCAGGGCTGCTGTGGATCTCTTCGTCCCCCAGCCTGGATTGCCCTGACCCAGGCAGCACCTTGCTCTTCGTCATATTAAACCTCATGAGATTCCCACAGGCCCAATTCTCAAGCTTGTTCAGGTCCCTCTGGATGGCATCCCATCCCTCAGGTATGTCAACAGCAACACTCATCTCTGTGCCATCTGCAAATTTGCTGAGGAGGAACTTCAGCCCTTTGTTTACATCATTAATGAAGATATTTAAACCACTGGTCCCAATATCGACCCCTGAGGACACCACTGGTCACTGATGTCCATTGGGACTCTGAGCTGTTGATCACAGTCCTCTGAATGTGACTGTCCAACCACTTTCCTACCCATCTAACAATCTACCCAGAAAATCCATATCTCCCCAATACAGAGAGAAGGATGTTGAGGGGGACTGTGTCAAAGGCTTTACAGAAGCTGAGATAAATGATATCTGTAGCTCTTCCCTTCTCCACTGATGTAGTCATTCCATCACAAAAGGTCAGGCAGGACTTCCCCATGGTGAAGCTGTGTCTTGAATTCCCTCCTCGTCCTTCATGTGCCTTAGCATAACTTCTTGAGGGCTGTGTTCCATGATCTTCCCAAACACAGATGTGAGGCTGACAGGCTGGTATTTCCCAGGGTCCCAGGTATTCAAAGGCTTAAAGTACAAAATGTTAAGTTTGACTGGACTTCATAAAAAGAAATGGCAGAAATCATGTTAGTTTAATCACGAGTGAGTTGTTGCCTTTGAATTTTTTCTAATTAAACATCAGGTCAGATTAACTGCTCAAAGGGTCTTTCTTTTTTTACCAGGTCTTAAAGTAATGAATAGTTTAATAAGTTTTGAATTCTTTTAAATAGCTATTTATTGCTTGGAAAAACAGCTTTTTGTACTTTTTTAATTACACGGTGAAAATTATATTAAAAGTTATTTTTTTTTTACTTCTTATCTATGTTTTAAGAAGCTTTGAAAGGATTAATTAAGCATCCAAACTACCTGCTGAGGTATGTAAATGTTACTATCTCCACTTTTCTGATGGGGAATCTGAAGCACAATGCTGTGTGTAAAACCTGAATCCACCATGTCTCCATTTAAGAAAAAGACAAGGAGGATCAGCCCCTGCCAGAGAGCAATTAATAGATTAACACAATCAGGTGAGAGTGGCTTTCCCAAGGTCAGACTATAATGTCATGGGTAGACAGTTGCAGGCATTTGAGTTAATGAGTTACTGATGGTGAGCTGGACTGTGAAAACTCACAGGGTACGTGCTCCTGCTCACAAGTGATGTACATGACAGTACAGATTGCCCTGAAACAGTGTTTGTGGGGCAGTAGGGTAGCTTTGCCATGGCTCAATCCGAATTTCTAAGCCATCACAGCATTTTGATATCTCATAGTCCTATGTCCATATGTCACAGTCCTCCCCCCCCGCTCCCTGTGGTGTGATCTGTAGGGATTCCAAGATCTCCTCTGCTGATCCAATCACGGGAAAAGGAGCTAAAAGAGCCAGTTTGGCTCTGGTTGTTGTCAGAAGTATCCGTAGACTTTGATGATTTCCACACCTGAAATGTGAAGCATTTTCTTATTCTCAAGGAAGTTCTTTACTCAAAAAACTCCTCCATCAAATCCGGCCTTCCTATTGGTTTAGTAGTTTTTACTAAAAATGGCAGAATCTATCATTCATCTGTACTTAATGATAAGCTCCTATGAGAACCATCATTCATCTGTAGGCTGAGAACAGCCCTTCATCTTGCAATCTTTCTGCTTTCTGTTTATCTGTATCCCAGTCCTCATCAACAGTTTCCCATGGGAATTGTTATATTAAAAATGTAATGACAGAAATGCTGTCTTGTGCAGGACTGTTCAGGAGAATGAAGAATGCTGTGCAGATGTGTGGATTGAAACTGCTGTATCTCTAGGAAACATACTGCTGTGTTTTCATAGATTTCTCTCTAAAGCTGTAATTAACAACAGTCAGCAGAATGCTTGAAAGGGTTAAAGGAAAATAGAATTGAGGAAATACTCAAAGCCATGTGTAGGTGCTGCACATTCAATGTTGCAGTTGCATGTGTGCTTGCAAAAAACACAATGGGAAGTGTGTCAATTGCCTCTCTTTGCAGATGGATGTAAGTCTGTGTAAGCAAGATGCTGGTTACCACATAATTAGACCACGAGGTTCTGTCCTAATGCCCCAGTTTCTGTTTGTAACCCTGCAGTGATCTGGCTCGTGACAAAGGACAAAGCATTCAGCTTCTCCAGGTCAGTGCCATCAGCAAATCAGGGTGGTCACACCTCTGGTGCCGAGTACAATGTCAGTGTTAGTCACAATGTTATCTTCCTCACTGTTTGGGTATCTGCTATGTCCAGTTTGAGATCTCTGAGCTTATCTACAACGTGTTGTGTGAACACCTGATAGATTGTCTGAGGCTCTGTAACAAATATTTCCCTTTTTTTGCTTCTGCTAAAATTTCTCAGGGTCTTACACAAGTCTGTGGAATAAATTTCAGTAAAATGTATGACCTACCAGAAACCTGGGTACTTTGCTAAGATGCATTTCTTCAACTCTGCCTTCAGTACTGAAAATACAGATAATAGCAGGCATCAATAACCATATTATAAAAAAGTTATATATAATATATGAAAGTATAAATATGTTATATAGCTCTTTTTGAAAAGTGAACTGAATATATTCATATTTGTTTTCATCTATGAAGATTTCTCCATGGGAGGAGAAGAGAAAAAAAGACAGATCAACGTGTGACAGATGCACATCAAGGAAGTGGGTTGTCACACTGCAGGGAGGTGTTGAGATATCACAATGGTGGGCATGCTACATAGACCTGAGCAGAACAAAACACTCTCTTAGGAAAATCGAGCAGACGTAGAAATCATTAACTGACTTAGTGAGAAATGGTCCTGAGGTGAACTGCAATTTTTAAATAACTGCAATATGGAGAAATCTCTGTGAAACAGGTGTTAAGAGTTTCAAGTTGAACTTTTTACGTTTGTCCCTAAAGGCAGATCTGTTAAGTTTTTCCTTTGTGAGGGTATAGGCTTGAGGGGAATCACCTGTACCACAGCGGTGTCCTTTGCTTTTAGAAATGGAGTTGCAATCTGCTGCCCCTGCTGCTCTGAACTGACCTTTGAGTCTGCTCTTGCGATCCAGTATCTGCTTTCTGAGCCTAAGCCGTAAGTCACAGGCTTTGCAGCAGTCTCCCCAGAGAGCTTTGAGGCAGTTCATCAAAGCAGGTGGAAAGAAGACTATGTTGTAATAGATCTTTCATTCTTGCATATGAGTAACAAGGAAGAACAAAACATGCTGTCTGTGGACATAATTTTTCTTTAGAAACCAATCATACCACGACTATAAATACAAGCAATGTATTACAGGTGCTGCATACAGCTTTAAATATTCTTTTCTAGTGCCAGAGTGTGTGTATTGGTGTGATTTTGTTGTGGATGGAGAGAAATACTGTCTTTTGTTTTTGTGACAGCTCAAATACTGTGTTAAACAAATTACTTTCAGGACATGTCAAACGTTTTTATTGTTTGAGCAGCTCAATTCAAACAATTAGTTTGTGTTCAATTTCCTAGGTAAGTTAATAAGCTTTTTGGAGTACTTCATGATTGCAGTTTAACCGGTGTCTCAGAATTTATACTTCTGTTTTGTTTGCTCAACATTAGCTTTGCTCATTCACTAATCAAGCACTTACTTCCTAAAGTGGCCCCTTCTCCTTCTCAGTACCTGCACTCCATTCCCCCTTGAAGCTTCACTTTCCTGGTAGCTTTTGTGTGTTCTGAAGGATATGGACCTCTACCTGGGATAAATTACTCCTTGCTGGGCCTGTTCCAACAGCATTCAGAAACTTACAGATGCTGTTCGGAAATTAGTATGAAGTTGAAGCTAGCAGCTCTGCTGCCCAGGAGATTGAGTTGCTGTCATATTGCATCTGACTTGCATCAGATCAGACTTTAGGATTTGGGTGATTTGTTCTTCAGATTAATGTCAATCTGTTTTAAATTAAAACACCCTGGGGCAAATCCTTTGCTATGATCAATGAACTGTCTGGCTGCAGTCAACCAACATTACAACAGACATGAATTTGGCCTCCTGGTTTGTTGCTTCATCCCCTACATCACTTTCCTTATGTGGTTCAGACATCAAGCCTTTGATCCTACAAGTTGTTGACCATCTTTGAGAATGGAGGGTACTTCGATGTTCAACACCTTGTTGGTTTGGGCGCAAGAAATGGACCACATATCTGCTCTACCTAAAATATAATTATGGTATATCTATGAGTGGGCAATCTGCTTCACACCTGTTTTACTGCACGAACAAAAGGCACAGGAAGTGTTTGGAAAATGAGGAACACACCTGTGTGTGAGAGTATAACAAAGCATCTTTATATATAATCATTTGCTATAAGTCATTTCAGAGTTGACAAGCTGTTTTTCAACTTCGTGTCACCACTGCCTGATGCATCTAATTAGTCCTGTTCTCCAGCTGACAAATATCAGCTGCTCTTTCTAAAACATGGTTTCTCCCTTAAGTACATCCCTCTGGCAAAGTTAAATATTAATTATCCTTTTTTTTTATTTTATGATTATTCATGTGTGCTAATGTCACTACACAATGAATGGGTAAGTCAATACCACAAAATATTAAAAGCATTGTTTCTAAAGCTCTGCAGCAGCCAAGATGTACAGAGCCATTCTGGAAATGAATGAGGCTGTGGTGGCTGGGCTGTGCCACCAGTCACGCATGTCAGTGGTGAGACTCAGAGACTGTGGTTGTGGGAGGTGGGCCTGGATGTGGGAAATGTACCTTCTCTTCCCAGCTCAGATGCTGGCCTGTTTTGTAACTGCAGAAGTCACAGGACTTTTTCCTCTGCGTACTGAAACTGCAGGGCACAGAACAGCATGGACACTGAGGCATCCAGGTACCTCTGCAGGTCTGAGCAGTGTGGACCTGTATTTTGTCTGAGTGTTTGGGTGGTGCTAGTCTGCTGGAGTTTCTTGCCTTCTTTTGTGTGCTGGCCATTTTTGTGTGCTGGCCTTCAGGAAGATCCATATCCATGCCTTGTGAAACAGTCTCGAAAACTGACACTGAGAAGGAAGATATGGAGTAATCATGTTTCCTGAGAACAGTTATACCAGCTGCACCCAGCCTATGACACTCTTAGTTGTTCCCACAAAAACGAAGTTGCCCATCTTGCCCACTTGGCTGCCACACTGACATGAAGGCCTAGTGCATGTTCTTTTGCTCTGGAAGAGATTTTCCAATTGTTCTGTCCAGACAGACCTGCAGCTGGCCCCGTGCAAAGGCTGATGTAGCTGTGCAAGCCCTTATCCTTTGTGCCTTTCAAAGCATTGTGGGCACCTTTGAAGCTGTTCCCTTCCCTAGGCTGCACTTCAGGGTATGCAGGCTCACTTTTATCTCAATATCTTTTGCTCACTGCGGCTCTATCCTTCCAGCTCTCCATGTGGATCAGAAAGATGCTTAAATACAGGAGGATCTCTTGTAGCTGTTCCTACCTTATTCTAGTTTCTCACCTTACCATTGACCTGACTTTCTGACCTGACTTCTTTGTGTTTTCTAGCATGACTAGCATTTTCTTAGCCACATCACACAACCCTGCATGTTTGCAGCCCAGAGTGCTAGATGTGCTTTCCCTCTCTTTCTGTAGCCACTGAAGTAGTTGGAGTTTGATTGATTCAGGGAGCCAGTCCATAGGACTGAAGTAGCAACTGACACTTGTTGGAGCTTGGGCTAACATTTTTGCAATGTGCAATATCTTAGAGCAGTATGTTTTAAAAGCCCAAAGTATTTGTGGATATATTAGTTGTAAAGATAAAAATTAATAACATTTGTTTGCATTGTGAGTGTCCTGTTTAGGAAATGGAGTGCAAATAGTGCTGGGTACCTGCTACGTGTTTAGATCATGGTTTTATTAAATGAAAATTTGCACATCTCTCTTGTGTTTTTCTAAGTGTCTTTCACCCGATGGAGATTTTGAAGAATGCTGGCATTTTTGCATATTAGATCCCTGCTAAAGATCCAACTCCCAGTGAAAAGAAACTGAGGTGTGTAGGATCAATGTGAACATGAAAGCTTCCAAACTGGCAGTCATGGAGGATATCCAATAATTGTAATTATTTCCAAGTAATTTAGCATATCTCTGATTATAATATGAGGTCATCTTGATGCAAAATAATGTCTAATTAGACACACTCCCATTTCAGATAGTCATAATAGATTCCAGAGAAAAACCTTTTGGCTCCTCTTATTGTGAGCTTTTAATTCTTAATTTACAATTTTTTTTGGTAATTAATTTTTTGAGCAAACAGGGCAAATCAATCTGTTTCAGTTAATTAGCATTTCTTCCCTGGTTTCCTAGTCTCCCTCTCTGTTACTCCTCTTTTTCTTCCCCTTATTTGAATTTTACTGTAATTTATTTACATTTGTTTGCAACTAGTGCATAATGATTTCAAGCCATGGGCAAGCAAGAGACTGCAGCAACAGGAAAGGTTGCAGCTCTGGGAAGGAAGGAAGGAAGAAAGGAAGGAAGGAAGGAAGGTCTGCAGAAAGTTTGTGTTGGTCACCTTCATTTAGTTGCAAACACTAAAATGCATCAGGGCTGTTAAGGGCAGCAGCAGAGTTAAGTGGAACTCTGGGGCTGAGGTGGGACAGGGTAGCAGAGCAGTGGAAGGAATCACTGCAACCACAGAAAAGGAAGATGATAAGCACCCAAGCAGGAAAACTGACTGGTCTGCATTTGCTAAAAACCATTTTAAGCTGAACATTGTTTCACCTTAATACTTTATAAGAAAGTCCCTATGAGATGAGTTTTGCAAAGAACACCGGGCTGCACTCACAGAAACCTGTCTCATCTTTATTAGTCAGTGTTTGTCCAGCCACTTGCTTTTTTCAGTGTTTATACACATCTATTCTTTTACCTAATGCAGATTTACTCTGTGGCATGCAGCAGGGAGATTTCTGCTCTGGTGCATGTTTGCCCTTTCTGCCCTTGGACCTGTGAATCTCTTGAGCTGTGAGAAGCAGCCCTGTCCAGTGGTTTGAGCTATAGGCTGAGTGCCAGCAATTCCTGGTTCCTTTTGTTGCTGATTTTAGGAGCTTTCTAAACACAGGCACAGAGTCTAGTTTAGAAAGGAGACATTGTTTATTCTGTGCAGGGTGAAAGGTGGAGGTTTCCACAAAGCAAGCACACCAAGGGATAAAAATTACATCTTTTATCCAGTAAAATTTACATGAACCTTCTTATCTAACACATATTCTCTGACTACCTAATACATATCTGTGCGGCATAATCTTACACAAAGCTTGAAACACAAAGTACCTTTTTGATAAGCAACTTCTATTGTAGAATTTATCTGTCATTAGTTAAATTTACAAAAGGTGACAAAATGACATCAATTCCTTTTGTAGAAGTTATCTGATGACATCAGTTACACTTACAAAAGGTAAGAAGATTCAGCGTGTGGACAGATAATTTAGAAGACATCAGTTTCCTAACTTGTTCTGTATTTTTTGCATGTGTGAAGCAGTGGAAACTTTCGTCAGGACGGTGGTGTCATAGTGTCATGGAAAAGTGACAAGAAAACTGTTTTTCATGTGGCCTGTGATGTGAGACACTTCAGTTTTGTTTGGAACAGAAAGGCTCAAAAAACAAAGAAACCCTAAGTTAGCAAGTGATTTTGTCCTCGTTTACCACCTGTTTTTCTGTAAAAGATGCATAACAATGCTTATATATCTAATTCCCTTGGATACTGCAAAACTAATTTCATGTTTGTAATGCTCTTTGAAAATAGAAATCAATAAGTAGCATTAACTTAATCAGAGATAGTTTTGCTTTTGTATCTTTATCTTTCCTATAACTTGCCTCTGCTGATCTCAGCTTGTACTTAATGTATTTGGAATTGAATCCAATAGGAGAAGCTTAGATTTGGGGGCAGAATGACCATGAGATAGGAGGAAGGTTTTGTAAGGTGGTAGATTACTGCTTGGAGATGCAATCTACGATTTCAGTTCGAGGGCCACATCAAGGTGAAACAGTGCTCTGGCCTAATAGATGTAGTCATGTAATTTTCTGGTCAATTAAAAATCAGCCCAGACAATGCATGAAGATTGAGGGGAGATTAAATAGACTCTACAGAAATGTCTCAGGGAGCAAAAGAATACAAAAAAATTTGAGTTTGCTATACTGGAGTGTTTGGGGCAGTCCTAGTAAGAGGCAGTGCCCGTCCTGGCAATTCTCTGTGTTGAATGAATTGTGATATTCAAGATTGTTTCTACATTAGTGAATAAAATAGTCCAGGGAACTACTCACTGGCCACACGGCCAGCTGGAGTGTCACTGCTTTTGACCATAAATTCTTTTCCTCTCCCACCCTAACAAGGTGGCCCATCCAAACTGTATATTGGGAATGGTCCCTGGTTATTGCTGAAAGTGTCCAGGCATTGTGTGAGAGAGAGCTGGTTGCCTGGAACAAGTCTGTGCCAAGGACAGCACTGACAGTCGAGCAGTGGGTGATGCTGTGCCAGTGCTTGGGCCCATGCCCTGGCCCTTTTTGGTTGCCTAGTGCAGTAGCCCATATGCCTCTGACTCTTGGCCGCATCCCACTGTTCCTTCAGCCCTTCCTGGAATTCTTGGCTTGGATTTTTGTTTTATTTGTTTGTCTCAGAACAGCATTGCCAGGATCCGAGCTGCCTTCTGGAGCGGGTCAGATCACCCAGCCCATCACTGGCTGCCGAATGAGCAGAGGGACACACGCAGTCCTTGGGCACCGTGGGAAGGGCAGGGCTGACTGCTTGGCTGGACGGTGTGTGAAGAGTAAAAGGGTCAGTGCCCTGCCTCAGTACACACACACACACACACTTGTGCTGGCACAGACCATCATGTGGATGCATTCACAGGGCAATTCTCTGAGCTGTCACTTCCCACTCGTAGCCAGGCT
Organism: Vireo altiloquus; assembly: GCA_013396875.1. Lineage (NCBI taxonomy): Eukaryota > Metazoa > Chordata > Aves > Passeriformes > Vireonidae > Vireo > Vireo altiloquus. Next base: position 1,061,767 of record VZRF01005657.1, on the reverse strand, counting down.
CCTAGGCTGTAATAACTTTGAAGCGAGGAAGTGGGTCTCAGCTAATAAAATACCTTCTGTATGCAGAAGGCAATAGAAGTTTGTTAGTGATACAGCTTTGAAAAGTGGCATGGAAAGTGATTGTGAAACCTGAGTAACTTACTCTAGAAGAACTAATTTTTTCTAATTTGAAAAGTGAGAGAGTGTCATGTAGATCATTTGTAGGTTTCTGTGTGTAGTTACACATACAAGTGTAATTTATTTGACAAAACACAGAGAATGGGATGACGATCTAAAATAAGATGCTGACTCAGATGACTGGAATTTAATTTGTCAGCAAGTGAAAGTAGCAGCAATGAATAGAAGACATAAAATTACTTTATCAAATTTCCTGCATAGATCTTGTTTCACAGAAGGATATCAAACCAACTAAAAATATTATAATAATGTAAAATGGTGGTCACTTTTAGCATATGGCAGAATTAAATAAAAAAAACCAGACAAAACCCATTGCTTTCTAGAAAAGTGCAGGTTGTGTCAGTCATGTTTAAGCTCTCCCCATTTCCCATGAAGAATGAGGAGAGGCCTGAGTGTACAACCTTACTGTCTTCCTAGAAAAAAAAAAATCTTTTCAGTACTGCAGATTATCAGGTCACACATGTAAATGAGGCACATACTTAACTGATCTCCAGGACTGGGCTGCCTTTTGTCATAGAAGCCAAAGGCAAGTTTTACATTATCCCAAACCAACCTTCAAATAACAACACCTGTTGTATGGCAACTTTTGTTTTCTTAAGAAGAAAGGTGTTCACCTTGATGCAAAAAAGGGAAATATTCAGTCTTGCATGCACCTCAGAAAGTTCTCTTCAGAAAGAAGACATCACAAGATGAGGCCAAAACCTTTTAAAGACTTTGACAAGCTCCTTTCAAGCTTTGGGGAACTTCTAAATCTTTGTAAAATGCATAGACTCCTCCTCTTGCCTGTGGCAAAATGAATTATGCTATGATCCATATTGATAATAGCAACGGAGAGAGATGATCAGAAATCTAGAAGAAATCTAGCAATTTTAAATTCCTAGTATTTTTTTGAATGAGAGAATAAATTTAAGGGAACAAATGAGAGCCTGAAAAATTTATTAAATGCAAACTGAGTTGGAATGAGTATGATTTCTCCTACTGAGACAACTAAAATGCAGAAGCCTGTCTAGAAGCTAGGAACAAGGGTTGGGCTATGGAAAAATAGAAACCAGCATTCCTTGGCCAAGAAAGCAGATGTTAATCATGAAATGATTGTAGACTCAAGAAGCATTATTCCTCTGCAAATGTATGACCTCTAATTCACCTGAAAGATTCTTATCTGTTTTCCCTCCTAAAGTGTGCATATATATCTAGATTACTCCTACAGGTTATTTTTCTTTCTTTCTTTCCTGCTTCTAAACCTATGTTTTGCTATTGTAAAGAGGCTTTTCACTTGTGATTGCAAGTTGCTGTGGCTACTGTCCCAAAGTGGACCTGCTGGCTGTATCCAGACAGAAGTTGAGGCATGGAGGTAGTTGTAATCATCACATCGGAGACACAAACCCAAGCTGGGGATAGCCAGTGGTGGATACTGGGGGCATCTGCTTTGTCTCACTGAGGTACTTATGTGACATCCTTGCAGCACTGTCTGAAGCCTTTGTGCTGCATTGTGTGTGGGACAAAGAAGAGGAAGGTGGCATTAAGTTGTGAACTATGCTGTGCACAAGGTCCAAGGCTTAACAACCCCTCTTCCTGTCCAGCCCCACTTCTACATGAGAAGTGTCTCCAGTTCCTTTATACCTGAAATTTTCATGGCCTAATTTGTATTTGCTTTGGACATCAGAAAGGCAGCCTAAAACCTTGACTGTTCTTCATGAAAGGTGATTCTTTGAGTCTAACCCTTGGTGGTGGCTCTACCCCTCTGAAGCCAAAGTTTAAAAAGGAACCAGGAATCTGGCTGGCTTTAACTCTCCTTGAAAATGATGGTTGAGTGATCCTTCATTAGATCTTGTAAGATGTTAAAGCTGGTGGTCCTGTGAGTACCGATGAAATCTTTCTTGATCACAGAAGCAAGGTTAAGGCACATAGAGTGAAATTCTAAGGAACCCTTTGGGCCTGATGATGAGAGCCAGGGGCCTTCCTGAGGCCTATGCTGCTCCTCTGGCAAGAAGAACAGGTGACTAAGGAAAGAAGCTGGAGAGGGAAAAGGCATGTATGTCCTTTTCATCCTGGTCTGCCTTTTTTTCCTTTCGGATATACCTTGAGGGGATAGGGTCTTCTTCTCAAGAACATGTCATACATTGAACTGTTGTTGTATGTTGCTTAGGATGAGCAAAGGTAGGAATGGTTTCTTCTGTTCAAAACCTAAGAGAAGTCTTGTTTTAAGAACATCTTTGTTAAATAAAGTGATAGAAAAATAGTCCTTTGATACAAATGGCTTAGATGCTAGTGTTGTAGCCACTTTCCTATGACAGTAGTGTGTGATGCAGTTTGAGATTCACATGGTTGCCAACCCTTTCCCTCTATTTTTTAATGTTTTTAAAGCAATTTTAAGTGTGCCTAATTCCAAAAATATTAATACAAATGACACTAAAAGATGTTTCTGGTGCTCCTATTTAGACTGTTCTTGGCAGAGGGCTGGGGAGTTCAGCTAGAGCTGCCCAGGCTTGCCAAAGCCAGCTAAGCAGCAGGTTCCCCCTCCTCCTCCCTCCACCACCAAGAAGGGAAAAAAAATCTGTCGAGCCCCAGATAAGCTTTGAAAATGCTAACAGAAAGAAGTGGAGAATGGTCTACAAGCCAGATGTAGTGGTGAGAGAGAGGAAAAGATCTGGACAGTCATGAAATGGTAGACGGGAAGGGATTTATCACAGGATGGTAGGAAGGGCTGTAGAGGGGATTAAAAACAGGCAAGTGAACATTACTGGAAGTTGATGATATTACAAGGGAAATAGCTACTTGCTGCTGGCTGTGTAGGAGGCCTGTCAGACTTGGGGAAGTAAAAGCATAGTGCTTATATCAACATGATTTTTTCTTTTTTCTTTCTTTTTTTTTTCTAATGGCATCTGGTCCTGTGTTGCATTTGGGCATGATATTTAGTGACCTACCTATATGTGACACATTTGCTGTAGGCAGTGTTGGTTGCTGCAGCTGGCAGGGACAGGAAAGCTTTCAGAGGGGAGTTCTGGAGAGCAGAGAGCCAGTACTGTCCAAGCCCTGAGCAGGTCCAGGCTGGGTACATCAGCGTCAGCACCAGAGGTGTCCTACTGGTGATTTAAGCTGTGTGTTTCAATGTTCCAGCTTGAACTTTAGCTCTTGGGAGCCACTGTACTGAAAAGAAAATGTGTATTTGATTATGAGTGGAAAGGAGTGCCTGGGCCATCTTCAGCTGTTTGGAAAAATAAAAGAAGGATTTGGTTTGGCTGTATTGTTCCACAGAAAAGTGGGGCACAGGGAAGGAGGGCAATTCCTGCCCTCTCTAGCTTTTGAGCAGTAAGCTTGGGATAACCTGAAATTGCTATGCTCATGCAAATGCTACTACCTGAGCCTGGGCTCGAGCACATTCACTGTTGGCTAACTGCTGAGTTTTTCCTTCCTAACAAACTCTGTCTAAAGGGCCACAAGGCATTTCAAAAGTGAGGGAAGAGACCTAAGTTGTGCCTTTCTGGTTCAGAGAAAGGGGGAGAAGTGAGTGGATCTGGGCTGGGAGGTAACTGGCATCTAGCAAAGCCCATCTGGGATGAAGCCCAGCTATGGCTCCTTGATTCTCTGCTGCATCCTCAGCATGGGCTGGATCAGCTCTTGCACACCAGGACAGGTGGATAGCTGCCAAGGGAGGGTAGCCAGAATGAGGTGTGAGGCAGTGAGGCCAGAATGAGGTATGCCCTTCTACAGCCTACCTGAAATCACAGGAGGCTACACTGACTGCGTGAGCCATGGGGATCAGCCCCATTCCTGGGCAATCCCTAGAAAGGAGTGAGCCGGCCCAGACCCTCAGTACTGCAAGAGCTAACCAGGACCTACAGTCAGTCTCTACTGGAGCAGCCAGTTTTGTAGAGCTTTTTCTGAGACATCTCATCAGGCTGTGACCCATATTTGGGATTGCCTAGATCCTTTTTATACTTTCTTTGGCACTTGTGTGTTGTTTTCCTGGGAGTAATGCTCTGCTCTTTTCTTTAGATCCCAGCTGGCATTTGCTTGGTGTGGACAAAGCGCAGAAAGTTTTCCAAGACCGTTTCAGAGCATCTGATGCCCTTAAAGGTTTGAAAGGACTTATCAGTCAGTGACTTTGGAAGAGCATTTCAAATCCACTGCCAAATTAATGGGTCAGCTAAATAGTAAGTGGACCTTTTTTACTGCTGTGTGTCACAAACCCCTTTCTGTTTCACTGGGCTAGAGTTTTATTGCATGAAAAGGGATTGGACTGGATAAACCAGCATTCTTTCCTGAGGACCTAGCAGAGCATGATAATCACACACTATTGTAGGCAACAGAGTGAATAGGCACAATTGTATCCAATACCTGAGTTATTGGAACATGCCTGCCTGTTCATGTGAGCCAGGAGAGAAAGATTGTTTTTCCTTTCTGAAGAGGGAAAATTGGAGGGAAGCTGTGCCAGAACCTTTCCAGGTTTAGAGAAGTGGAGGAAACACCTGCTACACCATCAGCATTCTTGTTAACAACGACTGCATGAGTGACAGAATCTGTCCTTTCCGGGGATGATTCAGACTCAGAAGACTCTTGGTAGTGATGACACGAATGCCTGGTAGCTCCTGAAAGCAGAACTAATGAGCAGTGCCACTCACTTAGCGTATGGTTTGACAACAGATGCACATGTTGGTAATTAAGTATTTGGCTGCATTACATTATTTTATTTTTGGATTTCTCAAACACACACCCATTGCAATCTCTAGACACATTTGCATGATTTAAAAGCCCTAAACTTATAGAAAACATAAAAATCAGCGTAGGAAAATTATACCCCACTTTTCAGAAGGGCTCAGTAGCACATAGGCCTTCCTGTGCAGCCCAAACCTAGGCAACATAGGCTCTGTGTGGAAAAACTGTACTCAGGGAATAATCCCAGGGATTTCTTCCACGTTGGGCAGAGCTATGTCTGTGGTTGCAGATCAAATCACTACACAAGTCTTGGGCCAGGGTTTTATTCTACTGTATTATCACATCCATCACTTCCTGTGACCCAGCAAAGCCTTGGAATGGCTTTGAACTTCATGAACTTCATAAATACCTGAATGCAATTATGCCTTGCAATGCTGAGGGAGCAGACTCAAATACTTCGTCTTAGAAGAGATCTTCTGGAATGTCTTACTCTGTCCTTGCATGCCAGCAGTTATTTATGTCTACATGTTAATGCTGACCTCAGCTACATCTTGCAAAATATGTACGTAATGGTGCTTGCTGGAGCATCTTGCTCACAACTTGTACACCTTTGCTAGTTCAGTCTAGATACTTATTAAAACTCTCCCTTGAAGCCCAGGCAGAACTGCCCTATATGTCAGATACACTGGAGGAACAGTTACCCTAGAAATTATGGAAATTATATTCTCATCCCGCTCTACCCAGAATTCTGTTGTGGTTTGTTAAGGAGGAATTAGGGTGCATCATAAGGGCAAGATGGAGAAACATATGATGACTGAGGAGGTCACCTAGTCCAGGAATAATGCACAGCATTAGGGTTTTTCCTGCACATTATGTTACAGGATAATAATTTCTTTATGCATGAAAGTTAGGCGCTGAGTCAACTACATTGAACTTGAGTTTGTTTTGAGATTCTGAAAGCAGCAGAACTAGTGAGAAGACCTGTTCTTTATCCTGACGTTACTAATTGTATACGGCAGAGGTCTGAGGTCTACTGGAATATCCTTGTAAAACCACCTGTAAAATTGGTAAATATTTTGAGTCTTGCCTAGAAATTCTCAACCCTGTTTTACAATTCAAGGAAATTCCAAGAATTTGTCACCACTGCCTTCCAAAAGCATATCTGGTCACAGACTGTGCCATCTTTTCATGAAAAGATAAAGTAAAATCTCTTTGGTTTCCTCTCTATATTTGTAAGCCTGGTTCTAGAGCTAAAATTCCAAGATGCTTGTGCAAAGACACTATTTGGCTGACTGAGAGGTGTCTCTGTGTATCTCTCTGTGTTCCTATTCACAGGCTGGAAAGTCTGCCTGTGTAACCAGAAAATGACTGCAGCTTAAGCTGATGTAGATGTTAGCTATGCTTAATAAAAAATGAATTCCAGTCGGTGCTGATACTGAGAAGGATATTGAGAATTTTGAAGGAGAAAGACAGAAATGAGAACACTAAGATGGGACTAGGCAGCTCCACCTACAAACCATAACCCTCCAGGGCAATCTCAGGTTTCTGCTGTGTACTAGCATACACAACAGATTATATGCTAACCTAGACTGCAAGCATGAGAGTATTGGAAATCTGTTGCAGGTGTTTGATGGTAAACAGTGTTTATAGCTGCCAGGATGGAAACATTAATGCGTGTGAGTGAGTGCAAGTGGAGGGCAGGCCTCAAACTTTCACCCCATTACCTTCACATTTCAGTTTTGCTTTGCAGAGTACGAGCTCCCTGTGAGTTCAGACTGCTGGTGAAGCTACTATATGATTTTACTTGAGCATGTCCTGTGTTCAAATTTGAAATGCCAGAATCACCTGGAAAGTAGTGGGCTAATTTATCACAGGAACAAAAATATACAATGGAGACTGAATGGAAGAGGATGAGTTCTGACAGGCATGCCTTTACTTTTTCAAGCAAGTATTTTTGCTTGGGTGGGTGGTTCATTAGTTATATATACAACTCATGCTTTTAGCTACAGCAAAATGTGAGAAGACATAATAATAGCTCTTCACACTAAGGCTTCCTCTTTTTTTTTTCTTTTTTTCTTTTTCAGTTCAGTTAGTTTGAGAGTTTAGATTATTCTCTTTCTGAGAACTGAGGGAAGTGTTTTTAATACTTTGCAGTGTTAGAGGTGGCTGGGCTGCCCTTAACCTCAGATGAAGATAGCAGTACATTTACTAAGGAGTTGTGCAAAGAGGTTGGACTTTTAGTGCAAGGCTCTTGATTACTGCCTCACAGGGGTTCCCAGTCAGGAAGAGATAAAAAAACAATCCATCCAAAAAAAAAGGCAAATTCACCTTTGAAGACTTATTGTGTGTGAAGGCTAAATATGCTTTACTAGTATTTTTTTTTCATAGAGGAAAAAAAGTAGTAGTAGTATAACCAAAAGAGAAATGTGTTTACTAAATTTTCACTCTACACACAAGTGGTTGACAATTGCCCACAATGAAATTGCAGCATGAGAAGAATTCATGAGGCTGTTGGTGTGCTCCGTCAGGGCTGTATGCAGGCTGGGGTGGACAGTGAGGGGACAGGAGGTGTTTACCACTGCCCCAACACACCCACAGCTGCTGTTTGTGGGTGGGGTGGGTGTTAAGGAAGGAGGTGAATGAGCTTGTTCAAGGGATCTTGTGCAAGAGAGTAAGGGAACAGCCTGTCTCTTTAGGGTAAAACTTCCCCCTGTGCTTTGTCTTTTGGAAAGTGCAGTTCTTAACTTCCACCTGCGCACTCTGGAGTAAAAAATACGAGAACATAAAATGGCTGGTCTGGCTCTGTTTTAACAATGGTCAATCTGATGCCTAGGGAAGGGTATACAGGCCAAAAGCAGGAATATTTCCTTATCAATTTCCTGCTTTCTTAAGCCGCTGGAGTCTGTGTCTAGCGTCCAAATGGATAGCTGTCTTGTTAATTTGTGTAACTGCATCTTGAAACCATGCACTGTTCAAAATGTTCTTTGGTGACAAACTCCTCTATTTAACTACCAGTTCTGTTGAGAAGAACCTCTCCTTGTTCTATCTCCTCATTCATGTCCCTCCTTCTTAGTGACCATTTCTTATTCCCCTTCCTATGTCACTTTTTGCAAGTATCCTCTCCTTTCAGTTTCTTTACCAGGAAATGGAACATCTGTACCTCCATCATGTGTGCACCTTTGCACGTTCAATGGAGGCCATAATATGGGGCTGGAGAGGGTCTTTCCAGCTGGGATTTCTTCAGTATAGGCTTAAGGTGGCATCATCCCTGACTGCAGAGCAGCCATGTAGGGAAATGGGCAGTCAGGTTGGCTAAGATACGTCTGACCTCAGGGAGAAGTAAAGAAGTCATCCTCCTTTGCTAAATACATGAGAAAGAGGTGTAGGAACAAAGGCACACAGAGTGGGAACCATGCATCCTGCTCGCTTCAGAAGACTCAATGGGTCTGTAAAATCATCCTATTAATAAAAATACACCTTTTCTAAATTCTGGGAAGGTGCAAGCACTTTAGAAACCTAAAACAGTTTGACCTTAACACAGCATAAAAAATCTTGAACAGAAGTGAGGTAGAACTGATGAGAGTTCCGGACTGGAGTCTGCAAAGCTTCATCCATTCACAGAGTCCTACCTCCTCTGAGCTGTCCCTGGAGCTTCCTGGGCATGTTGAGGAGCGGAGGGTGCAAGCAGGCATTTCCACACTGCACAGTCTGAGAGCATTTGAAAATCAGAATGCCCAACTTTCCTTTTTTTCTGCTTAAAAAAAGGGCAGATGCTTTAAAAAGCAGACACTTCTTCTTTAATTTGTAGCTGTTAATTCATTTATAAACTACATGTGCTTCATGAGTGATTATGCTAATGTACTTAAGACTATTTAAACCCTTGCACTGATTAGCCCAACCATTCATTGTACAAATAAGATGTTATCTTCAAAAGGTGTCTAGCAAAATTCCATAATCACAAACATATTACTTTATTGAATGTAACTATTGGCTTTACTGAATTCAACCACTTACACTCTAATTTTTAACACATTCTTTTTTGCATTTTATTCATGTATTCCATACTGATATGGTGGGACTAGGCTGGTGGAACACATTTAATGGCAAAAATAGGCAGTTAAATTTATATTTCATCCTGTCTCCAGGCAAAAGAATTTGTGGGGTCACAGTCACCTCGTGCATGCAGAGAAGCTAGCGGGCTGTGGGATGCGCTGGCGCTGTGCCGTGAATTAGCACACCATAGCCCTGGCCCTAGTTCCTGCTCTGAGGTCTGCCAGGTGCTGCGGGGCTGCAGGCAAATCACTTAGCCCAGAGAGTCTGGTTTTCCCCATCTGAATGGGGTAATGATGCTCAGCTACCTTCACTGCTAAGTGCTCTCTGAGTCACAGGTGTTGTTATTAAAGATATCTGGAGAGATGATTTCTTTGGGCAGCTTTGTGCTGAAGGTGTCAGGCCATTTCTGGGCAGATTCCCCTGGGGCTGCCTTGGTGTCAGTGTCATCATCTGGTGTAATTTCTTGATTAAATGATCCAGGGAGTTTAAAGAAAAATGAGGGTTTGTGCTCCCTCCGTAGTGCTCTGAAAGCAGCAAGGTGTTTTAGGTGATCTCCCTGAAATAGAAAACTTGTTTCCAGCTTGCAGAAGGTCTTCTGCCTGCAGAGTGCCAGAATGGGATTCTGCTGGGTGGTCAGGGCTCTGGCCTTTTGGTTTGGAGAAGGAGCAAACCACTTTTGGTGTCTTTGGGGCAAAACGACAGAGCTCTGTGACATTTTTGTTGGTATATCTTTTTAAAATCTGTCTTGAGATGAATTTAAATTACAAAGATTTTTAGTTTTGTGTTGCTACATGACCCTAACATGCTGTGAAGTCAGGAGGGATGTTCTTTTGGGAGGGGGTACAGGACAGAGTGGCTTGTTCCTTGACTGGCCTTCCAGCATCCCAGCCACACTGGTTATGGGACAGGGCCATACATCCCCCAGGCCCTGGAGAAAGCTGAGAAGGACTGGTGGTAATAAGGATGGGAACTTCTAATGCTTTAGCCCTGGTCTGAGCTGGTTCTTCCTCTGTGAGTTGAGCACAGCAGCCAGTAAGCAGCAGCCATTAGAAAGAGCTAATTGAGCTCTGGGTTTTGTGTGAAAGAACTGCGAAGGTCAGATAGTGGAAGTAGAAAAAAAAAAGTCTGAGATAGTTATCTGTATATCTAACATTGTAAAACTACTTTAAAAAATTCTCTGTGGATGGAACATACGGAAAAAGCTCTGCTACTTTGCTAAAGTGTGATATTCAGAGACTAGTTTGCTCAAAGGGGCAACTGCTTATACACATGTAGCCCCATCAAGCAGAACCTCTGCACCCGCCCGTTGGGAATAGTGACACCTGTGCAAGCGGGTGCTGACTTTTGCATACACAGAAGCTGCTTGTAGGGTGGATGAGTGCAGGCACTCCTCCCTGAACATCTGCAGGTGCGGCTGCATGCAAAGAGACAAAGGGAAGTTGAAAGGAGGCAATCGTATGTGCCCTTCATGGCAAAAAGTCATGAGTCACACTTAAAAATAAGATTCCATGTTTTCAGGCTTTTCTCTGCAACCAGGAGGGCCAGAGTTTCAAGGGCAGACCTCCAGGAAAGAGGACAGAGAGCCCTGCAAAATGTGGGAGCTGACAGCCCTGAAACTTTGCCCCCAAGTGTTTCAAACCAGCTGCAGCTGAACTGCCCCAGCATAGATTCAGTGTCATGCTCTGTGTCACTGAAGTGGAAACCAGGAGACTCTCTGGCTGTCCTTTGGAAGAACAGTGAGTGAAGCAAAAAGCTGCATAACTTGTGGTGATGCAACTCCCACAAGAATGGCAGCACGAATGCAGGGATGTTGCACAGTTTCCTCCGTACACATGTGCGAGTGCAGCCTAAAAACAGGTGTGTGCATGTTCTGCTTCGAGATAAGGCATATCAAGGTCAAGCTAGATGCAAAAGGGTTAAACACCCATCTCACTGCAAAATGGTTAACAGTTGCATTCTTGCATTTATGCATTTACTGTCACAGGAGAGTACTTTTTTTCTGAAATATAGGGATGTATGGAAGGTATGTTGGTTCTTAGGATGGATTATAGCCCTAACTGAAACCAACTATACCATTAGCACAAAACTATGCTGCTTTTTCTTCCATGCCATTAATTAGGGGAGTTAAAAGTCTTCCCTACTTTCTTATTAAAATAATAGTACCAAGATTTGCACTTGTATGGATATCTCAGAAATCTTTTATGGTTCTGGGAATGGTATTTCAGGGAAACTTACAACTGCAAAGCAGATAGAGGCATCAAAAAAAGAAAGATGAGTAAGAAGAGGACCTAGTCTATGATTTAATTGGAATCAATGGGAATTGTGCCATTTGCCTTTGGTGGCAGCAGAATCAAAGCTGAAACACCAGCTGTAGTTTATTTTAGATTGCTGTCTGAGATTAGATTTCAGATATCTCCACAGGGTTCTTTTTCTTTTAACTACCTACAATTTATGGCAGCAATACATATTCTAAATGTCTTCCTTCACCAGGGGATCAGCTGACCCTGTAAGGTGTGTAGGTGAAACAAGCCTTTTCCCTTTGTTTTCCTGGGGATGAGTCTGTCAGGTGTGACTCTAAAGGAGTGGTATTGCACTGCAGGGAGACATCCCTTGGGACAAGTCCTCCGAAGCTGCAGGAGTGCAAAAGAGAGGTTTGAGCAAGTTATGCTACTCAGCACTTATCAAGTAGATATATGGGAAGCAGAAGCCAGCTAAGTGGACTGGAGATGGAGCAGCCTGAGGAGTAAAAGTCTCAGCAGGCTGATGACTGAGCTCTAGGTGTAAGGAAATGGTGGGAAAGATGGAGTGGAAGATCCTGATGTCGCCAAATATATCAATAACCTCTTGGGAAATTCTGTACTGTAGTGAAACAGTGCAGGGAGAAATACCCTTCTGCAGGGAAGAAGGGAAAATTAAGGCCTGAAGTCAAAGAAAGATTTGCAGAAGACAGCAGGGAAATGGTATCCATCTTGAATAGATGTAACAATCTGTGTAATGCTCACACATGTATTTGAGTAGCAGTAGTCTTTTGGCTGCTGAATATGTATGATTATCTTTAGGTGATGAATGAAAAATAGTATTCACTTAGTCTTTGGGAGCAAAGTAGTTGCTGAGGTGTCAGATCTTCTGCAGCCCCTACCTGCCCTTTAATAGTGGTTAGTGGGCAGAGATCTCTGCAGGAGGTTTAGACAATCAGACAGAAAGAAACTAGTGGTGAGTACTTGAGACATCAGGTGACCTAAAAAATAGATAACTTTGATGTTTCAGGGGGAAGAAAAAGTTTAAAAAAACAAAATCCAAGAATAAAGTCATGAATATTGGGTGAGGGGAAATGCCTAAGGGTCCAGGACACAAAAGCAGCTGAATTCTCATGGCAGAATATATGGAAACTATGAACTTTGTAACAGCTAGTCAAGAATCACTAAAAAACTCACTTAAAAAAAAAAGAGGTGAAGTGCATCTTAGAGAGAAAAAGTTGTGGTTTGTAGAGCTTTAAAGTTTCCAGGATTGCTCCTGCTGTGGGTCATTTTGCCTTACAGGTTTGCTGAGATAAAGTGTCATGACTGTGTTTTCTCCCTATTCCTTTCTATCTGGTCAGAGGAGAGAAATGCCCAACATGAAACAGGCACTCAAGTCTGCTGCAGTCCTCTCAATGGCTAGGATCAAGCCACTGATCAAGCCTTCATACTTCAAAGGAATAATGAAAATCCCCACACTCTTCCACTTATAAACTGTCTCCCACTCATGTGTGTTACTGGAGGTGCCCAGAGCAGACCCTATCTGACATTCTAATAGAAAGCAACTGCTAGGCAATTCTCTCTGCTAGAGCAACCAGACCTGAAGAGCTGATATAACCTCCTATAAGCAAGGACAAATGATGACTGAGATGTTTCTATCCCAGTAAATTGTATAGCATATGCTCTGCTGCCCTTGGGTCTGATTCTGTATATCTTGAATGTTCTACTGTGCAAATGATGTTTAGAAGAGTTTTGAGCATGTCAGGAATATAGCTGGGGCTCAACATATAAAAGGTGTTAGCAAATTATTGCTTGAAGCACAAAGGCCACCTGCACTTGTGACTGCAAAGGTTCCAGTGGCAGTAACCAAATGAGGTTTTGTTGAGTTGCTCTGAGTAGGAAAGATATTTTTGCTTTGCTAAAGAAACTAGAGTTTGTGGAGCTAAATATTAATGAGACCATTCAAAACTAAAACAAGAGTAACTTATGTCTGTCAACTGTTTTGAGTAATATCATACTGGAGTTAAAAAAACAAACTTGAACAAAACCCCAAACGAACCAAAGCAAAACAGTTTGTGTCAATTTTCAATTAGTTACCATTATTTGAGTGTTACAGGCTTTCTGCACCTCTCTGAGGCACAAATAAATAGATGGGGTCCATCCTTAAGTTTTATTTCCTAGGGTCTCCTTCCTCATTTCAGTGTGATTGCATTGTGTTGAAAATGCTTTGCATGGACGTGTACATTCAGATACTCTTACTCAAAAAAGAGAGCAATTAGCAGAAGAGGGGACCAAACTATTTATATTATCTATTGTTCAGCTTAAAAATTCAGTTTCTTTTTAACAGGTTTTCTCTGCATGGTTTCATGACAGATAATTTTTGGAGGAAAGTTGTTGAGAAGAGAAAATTGCTCAGGAGCAAGACAGATCTCTACAAAGTGAAATTTACCTGTTCATTGCGTACCCAGAGCCTGAGAGCAGATTCTGACATATGTGTGAGCCCAGAAGTAAACACAGAGGAGTTTATTAATGTGCGTGGCATGATTGTCATGAAATGGAAATAGTACCTAACATTTATAAAGTATTGCTACTCTGATTAAATTAAACAATTTTAATGTAATGGTTCAAACGGACAACATCCTTTTTAAAGGTAGGAAATGAGGCTTATTAAGGCTTAATGACACACACAGGGTCACACCATGAATTTGAGGGAAAAGCAGCTGAATTAGAAGACCTGACTTCCATTATAATGATCTACATTAGATGACAATGCACAACAGAAAGAATGAATGAAAATAAAATAAGACAGATGGTGAATGAAAGGAAACATGTTCAAACACATAAGTGTTTGAAATAAATATATGCACTGGGCAAGAATGAAACTGGTAATTGAAACCTTTGCTCACTTTAAAATACAATTAAATGTATTTTCTTGCAGTGCATTTGGAATAACAGGCTACTGAAAGGGATGATGTGGCCTATGAGACAAATTGAAAGCATTTACTGAGAATGTTGCTAAAACCTATATTTTTGCCTCCATTTTCAGGAAAGAATAAGGGAACAGATGGCAGAAATTTCCCAAGGGAGAAAAGAGAATTACTAGAGAAGATCAGGATCAGACCTGCACAGGTGATCATGAAATCGAAATGCCTGAAAACTCAATTTCTCAAGGTCAATAGAACCCATGCCTAGGTAACCGGCGTCTCTGAATTCTGAGGCAATTGGGACAACACGAGAAAAGTGGGAGGTGCTGGAGGACTGGCAGGAGTACGCCATGTCAGTGATGACCTAGAGAGAATCCAAGTACATCAGAGTCTTGTCAGCTGGGTGGTTTCTATTTAATTTGTGTTTCTTCATCACACTCATTGCTGGAGTATCTGAGCACCTTCAGTAAAAACAGACACAGTGCCTTTGCTCTCTCAGCCTCTCCTCCCAGGAGAGCCAGTGTTTCTGGGAGGGGCTTGTTTTAGTAGAATCTTTTTGTTGTTATTAGTGTGTGTATTGTAGAATATTTGTGGCAACAGGATGAACTGAGAGAGGTGTCTTGTGCCTCAACCGGAAAAGAGTAGGTTAGGGAGGAGACTGCATTTCTCAGTAGCAGTTTCGCCTGGATTAGGCCTAGTTAGACTGGAATTGCTGGAGAGTCAACAAAATAAGGACAGGAGTTCCTCCTCCCTTGCATAGCTGTTGACGTTATGTCCAGCTGATTTGTGCCTGCTTTCTCTCCGCTTCAGTGATAAAGAGCGTTTTCAAACATGACCATCAGACTCCAGCTGCACAGAGGAATGCAGTTTTGTTCCAGTCCCACTCTAACAACCAGATTTTGTGAGATGTCTTGTTCCTAATGCCAGGGGAGCTAAATGCCTAAACATTTTTAAAATCTGTGTTGACTTTATTCCAGTTTTATCCAGTGTATCTCTGTGCTTTTGCTTGATTTAGGTAAATACTGTAGTATGAAAAGAGACAATATCCATGTGGAGGAGGCTGGAAAACCTGAGGAGGAGTACAGTGAGAGAGCTTAAATAGTGTGATTTGGTTATCCATTGTCAGCATGATTGCCTGAGAAATGCTGTTTCTATCAAAGAGAATTTGTTTTGTTTTGACTTCTCTGAGGAAATAGAAAGAATTTTGGTGGATTGATAATGGGATTAAAATTAAACTTACAAATCCTATGGAATAAGTGGATATTATAAATGTAACACAGGATGATCAAGCTTATTCAGTGCTGAGGATCAGGTTTCTAGTTTTAGGGAACCTCTTCCAGACCAGCATCCAGAGTGTTATATTCAAAACAGATCCTTTTCCTCTCATCTTAGTGCATGTCTTAGAGATTTGCCAAGGAAGGCATGAACTCCAGGAGTTGCTCAGAAAGTGCCTTATTTCCCATCTTGTAGGTAATGACTCTTCCTATTATATCAAATCCTTTTGTCCAGTTACTATTGAACTAATGCCAGGCTTGACAATCATCTTGCTGCTCTGGAAGAGTTAATGGCTAAAGTAAGGACAATTTTGGGACAACTGAGAAAAAGACATGCTATTTTGAGATAGTGCTAACAAGTTACTAGCACTGACCAGTGAAGTGTGTTAGAGTCACATAGACACTCTTAGATTTCATACAACCTCACTTCTGCCTCTCAGAATTAGTGATTTTCTTGAACAAAGTGCATTTTTTCTGGCATTAAGCAACCACTTGGAATTTCTGTTGTCCCTTTCTCTTATGTTGTTACTAAGCCTAACTTGTAAATATTGGGGATATAATATACAGCAAGTTACCCTCATTTAAAAGGTGCAAGTACTTATACAAAAAGTCACTTGCCCTGCAAGTATGCCTGCTCTTTACTGCAATAAATACCTTGTTGAAGGAAAGAATAGATGGAGAAGAGGTCATGCCTGGCTGATGTTGATTGAAGCTAAGTTTGTGCCTGGTACAGTAAAGATATTGTTCAGTACTTATCTTCCTTGTGAAAATATTACTATTGTAACAGTACCAACATATCCATGTGTGTTAGTTGTCTCTCTTTCAAGCACCAGCTGGGCAGGTTTGTTCTACCCTATCACACATTGTAAGTCATCCACCTGTGTTCTGCCCAGGTGTCAGCCCTCCCTGTGATCATGCTGCTGATGCTTCTGACCTGACCTGCATGCATTTCGCTAATGTTCCTCACCAGACAGTGCTTCTGAATGAGATTTGCCCAAAGGCACTCCCACAGTCATGGCTAGGTGGGGGAATTGGGCCCAGCAGTGTGATAGGGAAGGCTCACAAGCCTGGGAGTGGCCCTTGCAAGTTTTGCCTTGCACTTGAGAAGCTCCTTCCTGCCACCACATTGCTCACTACGCTTGGTGGTTTAGTGCCACCATTTGCACGGGCCTCCCCCTTCCTGGCAGCACTGGGGTGGTAAACTTGTGCTCACACAGTGTCTCAGTCCAGATCAGAGGTGTAGCTCGCTTGTAGGATGCAGGTGGTGGGAGTGGGAGTGTGCAGCCGCTCGCAGTCGCGCTGGGTGACAGCTAACCAAGGCGGCTTCCTCCTCCCACGCACCGGGCCCAGCGCAGGGCTTTTTCCTGTTCTCGCCTGCTGTCAAGATGTGCCGCGGGCCCTCGGTCGGAGCGGGTGGGATGAGGTCACGTCCTCTGTACCATGTCAGAATGGGAGTGATGAGCATCTCCCACCTCAGCACATGAGGAGTCAGCTTCCAGAGAGGTTGGTGGCACTGGCAGTTCCTGCTGTGCTGTCATCCTCTGAGGAGGAAGTTCCATTTGTTCAGGCTTATTTCTTACGCCAAATACTGATCAAAGTTATATGTTTGTCTACGTCAGCAGCAAGTTTGTCCCTGGGGTTTTTATCCTTCAGTTGTTTAAACCATACTCTTGTGAATGATCAGTGTGAAGTGAGTTATGAAGAAGAAAATTAATGATATCTCAGTTCAATGTTCAGTATTCGGTATACTTTAAATCAGCTTTGTATAAAATGGTCAACTTTTTTCCCATCCCATGGCAGGACTTTATTTTTTTCTTGATTAGATATGATATCTGGCTTAATGTGGGCTGAAGCTGGGTAAGTAGACCTGGCTATTGTATTTGCTTGTGTGGTAGTTGAGATTGATACACACTGAAATTTGAGCTAGAGCCAAATTAAATTTAATTCTATTGCAGTCCAAGGTGCTTCTCTGTATGCTGGCCAGAGCAGTGGTTCATCCCTGGGACTTCTCAGAGTACTGGTAATAAAAGTAATAAAGCTACAGTTGATAATAGGTTAGTGAGGGTGTGTTGTTTGAGTAGGGGTTTACAAGAAAAGATCCTTACCACAACACCACATCTCTTGCCTAATCTTTCAAAGATGTCTCAAAGACTTTTTTCTTTTTTCTTTTTTTTTCCCCTCTAAAGTCTATGTTCTTTTTATACCTGTATCATTGTGTGTGATGAGCATCAAATATGCAACTTTTTCCAAGCTGAAAACTTCTACTATGGATAGAGTACAAGAAAGGATAATAAATAGAAACTGATTTTTTTTTTTTTTGGGAAGCAATTTGCATGTTATGCTTCTGGATTCTAAAGAAAAGGAAGTGTGCTTGTTGTTAAAATTGTCTTCATGGCTCCAGTTTTCTCAGCTCTGCACCACCTGCGTCTAATCAAACTGTCCAATTACAGGAAACAATTGTTTTCTTGCTTTCTGTTAAGTGCAGAAATTCATTCACTAAAGGACTTTTCACCAAATGTTGCTTTTAACAAAACCACTTTCACAATTTGTTTGAAAATAATATGCTGATGTTTATGTCCAGTATTCATGGTAGAATTCAAACATATGGTCACCAGGATCCACAGAAGGTCATTTACAAAATTGTAATACTTATCTTAACTGATTGCAGGGTTTGGAAATCTCTATTGTATTGGGAGAAACTCAGTGGACATTAATAGTTTTGCGATTGCTGTGGTAAGCTGAGAATCAGGCCCTGACCTATAATTATCACTTACACGAAGAGCACTGATAATACAGAAGGGAAATTGGTCTCCCTAGATGTGCTGCCTTAATGTGAGACAATGACTTCAGGCTGTTTCTGAGCTGCAAATCTCCCAGGTGAAGTCTTGCTGAAGTAGAATAAAGTAGAATAAAAACTAGAGTAAGAGGATCCAACTTTGGTTAATAATGCTTTCCTTGCAAAACAGGATCTCAAACCAAACCATAACCTTAACATGCTCAGTCAGCCCTACAGAATTACATGAGATCAGAGGGAGAAAGCAAATATACAACATCCACTCTCATTTTAGCAATGATGTTTGAGTGTCTTCATCTAACAACTGCTTTTTATCTCCAAGGAAACAGATAGATAAGGAAAATATTAACAATATACTTTACAATTTAGGAGCTTTTGAATTATACTGTAGGTATTTGATCACTTCACAAACTTTGTATGAAACAAAATAGACTAAATAAGAGTGTAATGATCGTAGTTAGGAGGCCTGTATGAAAAGACATATAATACAAATTATAAAATTTGTAAAATTTCCTTGAGAAGCATAAGGCAGTTATTGGAAACTACTGAATAGAGGAAACATGAGGAGCTACTATTCACTGTCTCATAACAAGAGAAGGTGGGGATTATTCTATGACATTGACAGTCGATAAATGCAAAACAGATAAATGAGTGACTCATAGGCATTAACCAGTAAGCCTTCAGCATGTGGAATTTATTTCCATAGGAAATCTATATTAAACTGCAGCACAATTGGCAGCATTACTACAGCCATGTTGAGAGGGGTGATGTACTAAAAACTACTTTTTGTTTCCAAAATGTGTTTAATATGTGTCTGTGTACTCACATACACCTTGCAGCTATGCTCACTGGTCAATAGACTGCTATTTCCTCTGTTAGTTGAATCAATGAGGAGGTATTTGGTAATTAACATCAGAGAAAGCTTTGGAAATTTGATACAATGCCCTACATAAGAATTGCTTTTTGTCCTTATAACTGTACTTGTCTATGCCTTTTTTTCCTCTCCCTCATTTTCCAATTTTTTTTGCCTTTTAAATCAGGATCAAGAAGAGAACAATGCTGGAGATTTTCATGTTGGCTGGCTTGTACTATTTAGCAACTTTTTGTTTGTGTGCTGAAGGAAGGGTTGAGGAATATATAACTTTATTCCTGTTATTTCCAAGTTTGCTTTAGTCACACTTGACTGGTTGATTTTGCTGCATTTATGTGGATAGTGGAATGGTATATAAGATAAGAACAAAAATTGGGTAACTGTAGAACAAATCTCCATTGATTTTAAAGGAGAATAAAAGAGAAGAGTAACCTAACACAAAGCAAATGTTGCTTGCAGTGCAGTAAAACCCAGACAAAATCTGAAATGCTCCATAAAAAGGGAGACAGCCTGTTTACCAATTGTTATTTCTATGACATGGGTAATTGCTTTGTTTTATTGTGTAACCTGTAATTTATTACAGTGCCCATCAGTACAGTGACATACATTCTTTATATGATAGATACATATATATTTTATATGTTAGCCAAACAAGGATGAACAAATACAGCCTGACCTCTCTGGAGCAAAGAGAAGCCAAGCTAGTACCCTGACTGACGTGCTCAGGTCTAGTGGAAACTAGGTATGGAGAGGCAATTCCCAGCACTCTGAACATTGCAGTTTGTGCCTTTATCTGTTTCTGAAAGGAGATACAAGGTTTTGTCCTAAATCTTGGGCAATGCAGAGAAGAGGATATGAAGAACACAGGAGGTTCAGGGAATTGGAAAGTGTTGCCTAAAGCTTCTTTATGTGCCTGAAAATGAATATAGATATGTATGTTCTGTATGTTCCAGATATGTAGGACTGCTGGAGTGGTGGATATGAAGCTACTGGGGAAAGAGTAAATTTAGTGGATTGCAATGCAAGGATGAGGGGTATGGGTGTAGGAGATATCCTCACACAGGCAGTGGAAATTCTGGGGATTACCAGAAAAAAAGTATACCGTGATAATTCCATCATTATAAAACTTTGTTCCGTGTTATAATCTGACTGTTCTTCCTGCTGAAACAGGGAAAAGTTGTCCTCCAATTTTCATGTTTCCATTCATATATTCCACTTGAATTGCCATCCACTGTTGGTGTCTTGCTTAAAACATGGTCATCCTGCCAGGCGAGTGCGTGCACAAGTCTGCATGCACACAGGGACACTGCCAGCCCAGCCCTGCTCCACTGACCTGATGATCTCTGTGTTTCTGACGGCACAGTCAAGATCAGGAAACAAAATTAAGAAATGTTATGCTTGAAGAAAGAGGGAAGGATAAAAGCAGAATTTCCAAGCACTGGAGATTCTGCAGGTCTCATAGTGACTCTGCCCACCTGGAAACATGTGCTTCAAGTCCTGCCTGTCTGCTGGCCGCTCAGCCCTCCCCTGTGTCGTGGTGGGCAGTGGCAGTATGAGCTGAGAGAGAGCAGTGAAACCCTCGGGCTGCTGTCAGGACTCCCTGAAGGGGAAGGAGATCTCTGCACATCAGAAAAAGCTTTTCTCTAGGATTTCTGCTGTTTGCAGTTGTTCCAGGTCCTGGTGCATAAACGTTCCAGTGTGCTGCACTGGAAGGACCTGAAGTACACAGGTCTACCTAGGCAGAAGGAATATACATATTATGATGGTTTCACAGCTCACTCTGGGATTGTCCCTGGGCAATAAATTTTTTGTTTGGAAGACCCAGGCAGACATGAATCACCCAGATACCGTCTTTGCTTCCTGCCCTTCACACCCTATCTTACTGCATATTTCCCACATTTGTCACTAACCATATTCATATTTTGGTGTGGGTTTTGCAACTCATTTAGCCCTATAGAAATAAGAGCCTTTAGTTTAAATATGCATGTCTAACTTTCTATATAGGAAGAAAATTTTTTAAAAAAGGACTTTTAACATATACATCACATTACTTATTTATATAAGAATGTCCATCATCCTGCAAGAACTGGCCCAGCGTCCAGCAAGTCCAACAGCCAACAGATGCCCCCAGATGGCTTCAGAAGAAGATGCAAGAAACATGACCTTTGAGGCAGTGCAGAGCATGGGCTGGGTTATCATCGTGTTACCAAAGTTTGGCTGTGTGGTTTTAATGGGATAATGGCCAAGCTGCCCCTGCCAATTGCACCACCTTGGAGCAGGCTATCAAAGAAACCAGAGAGTCTCCTTGGGAACTAAAAGCAAGAACAATTGACTGGCCATCCCTGTAACAATTCCTTTGTGGGCCAGAATGGTATTTGGGTTTGTATTTAACTGTATTGGTTAAAGATGTAATGAACAAATTTAGCCTTTTTATTCTGGACACTGTGCAAGTAGTTTCTAGAAAGAGACAGAGCCTGCAAGATTATGATAGTGCTCACGTGGCTTTTTGAGTGGGCAGCTGAAACATTTTAAGTAACCAAAAATAATAGTAGAGGACATATGATAGCTTTTTGTTATGTTTTCTATTTCGTAGGACAGTCTTTAGATAGTTATTCATGCTGAAATTCATTACTTTCACGACTCACAAATACATTTTATGACTATCTAACAGCTTGTCTGCATATTGGAACACAACCTTACAAATAGCAGCACACGAGCATTTGCAAAATTAATTTAATTAGTATTCTATCAGCTCTGGAGCTTAACTACTGTGAATAGGTGTTGCACAGGCAGTATAGTTTAATGGTTCCTGGAATATTTTAACTCAGGACTCCATAACATACTTTTTCAGCCTCTATGCTTGTGGAGAGAGGGTCACAAAATCTTTCAGGCTGCCCAGCTGTTAAATGGTATGCTTATATTTAGGTACCTTGGCTAAAATTTGTAGGATGCATTGAAGTATTTGGATGAAAGCTGCTTTACAGTGTAAGCATAAAATATTATTATTAGAAACATTATTACATTATTAGCAGTGTGACTTAAAATGAAAACTCGGGAACTTCTGGCTTTAGGAGATTTTGTTTTTTAACGTAAGTATTCAAGAAATATAAAACAGAGAAAATAAGGACATAGATGTAAAACAAATAACAGTGATGTTAACTTTATTAAAAAGCTTCATTGTGGTATCAGGCAGGAAGTGAAACTGCTTTCAAACTGCAAATATTTCTCAATCATTTCATGCACCAGCAATCTTTGTAATAGGTTTTCTGTTGTTTTTTGCAAAATGTTCAGATGAGCAGATAAAAGTTCAGACACAAGGGGAAAGGCAGTCATTTTTCTTGCATTTCACTAGCCATGTATTTTATTCTGTGATTCAAAGTGACCTTAGAGTCTGTCTCAAAGAGCAGATGTGCATGCTGAAGGTTTGAGCCCTAACTATTTTTATAGGGCCATTCCTTTTTATAAACCAGCAGAGCTGTATGCTGGCAGCCCTCTGACTGGCTTTGGGTGTTGACTCATGCTTGGTGAGAGTTCAGTCAGAGGCAGCTGAAGTAGAAACGGCTCCAGCTGCCTTCCCTCCCCGCCCTGTGCCTTGCCATGGGCCAGTGGGATGTGATGTGTGCCTGCTCCCTGGCCAGGGAGCTGAGAGCCTGCTGTCCTCCTGTGAGCTCCTGCTGACTCCAGGCTGCAAACCCTGCTGACTCAAGAGGGGATACTTGTTCTGCTAAAGCCTCCCTGGGATGGAACTTTCAAAAGAGGGACAGAGGTGACAGCTGGACCTGGTGAATGCTTCATCCATCCCAGTTAAATCTGCGAGTGAATGTGCATCATCACTTTTAGGTTTTGTGCCACTTGGAACTACTTTTCTGCCTCAGGATCATGTTATGTTGATCCCAGAGGGTCAAGTACAAAAGTATTGAGCACTTAGAGACACTAAATGCCCTTACTGGGTGAATTAATGGGCCTTGAGAGCACTTGGCAATGGGATTGCTCAAAAAAACCTTCCATTAAACTCTTGCTTGACAGAAAAGCATTTTTTTCATTAAACAGAAAGCTAGAAAACTGAAACTTCAGCTAGCATATTCATTTCTGCACCTGGGTCAGATGCAGAAGGTTAGATGCAGACTAAGTGCTAATTAGGTATCTCTTGACTCAGTAATTCTTGCTAAAAGTGCTGTGTGTGGGGCATCTAGAAGAGCAGCAGGTGTTGTGGTAGATTTTACTTGTCTAATCTTGTAGTTTCTAGACACCATGACCCCAGTCTTTGCATCTTTTCAACCAGCAATGGTTTATTCTTGTACAGAAATAGATATAAAAAGATAGGAAAATCACATGCAATTAAAATTTTCCAAGTTAATTCCATTTCACAGTGTTCAAAAGTGATCTAGTTTGAACACTTATTGTGTTACATTTCAGTCAAGTGTTTGTCTAAATTTTGAAACATTTAAATCTTGGTAAATTGAGAGTAGGTTAAGTGTTTTAGAAAATCTTTGGAGACACATTCTGAGGATGAAAACACCTTAATTTTGTAAGAAATTATATGTTAACAATGTCTACCAGGTCTAGGTAATTGCCTGTGCTTTAGGGGACCTGGATTCAGTTCTCTGTTCATTGTATGGTTTTCAACATATCACTTAGTTTTCCAGTGCTTCACTTCCGAATCTGTAAAACAGGGCTGTTGTATTTACCTTGTGGAGGTGTTGCAGAGACCAGTACT
Source organism: Vireo altiloquus (assembly GCA_013396875.1). NCBI lineage: Eukaryota > Metazoa > Chordata > Aves > Passeriformes > Vireonidae > Vireo > Vireo altiloquus. The sequence goes on along the minus strand of VZRF01005657.1, from coordinate 1,038,064 downwards.
TTGAAGAGTGTGATGTTACTGTGTTAAAGGACAGTGAAAAGTTTGAAGCCTATACTTCTGCTGTTTCCTGGATTCCTAGTCTTAACATTTTGTTTTACCAAACAGGGGAAAATCACAAAGCTCTCCAAAATCTTAGCAATTTGCTGTTCCTGCTCTGTTTGCTTGTTCCAAATCTGTAAAGTTTTATTAGAATCTTTGCAGTGACTTCATATACTTTGTGTTGGACTTTAATGACTTCAGGACCCATATGGACCAGTGCATTTATTGTTGTGTGCTGCATGTCCTCACATTTCAGAGGCGGATCTCAAGACTGCTGAGAGTTTATCAAAGTCTATCATTAGATACCATATGCTTGTTGGATACTGACAGATTTCACAAGGGTGACATTAACAGGAAGAAAAGTATTCATACCTAAAAGAGATTGCTGCATTTGCTCTGCTTGCTCCTCCAAACTTTTAGATAGGTAATGATAGTAAAGCCTAATGATACTGTGCTGCAAGGAAAACAGGCCTCTCAGTATCACAGGTGATATAATTCATAAAGACACACAAGTAAAACAGATAAAAGGATGGGATAGAGCCTCTCCAAGCTTTGCAGGGAATTGGTGGCTGCAGGGTGTGCTCTGGATGTTCCAGGAGCCTTGATTCATTATTGTTAGTGCACTGTTTGCACAGCATTTGTGAATGCTGTAGAAAGGTTTATAAACAAGTGTCAGATAACAGAAGTACTTGATGAGCTCTCTAGTCACACAAACTGCAGATAGATGGGTACTGATGATGATGAGAAGTGGAATGATTTCTAACACAATTTAAAGGAGATGCAAGGGGATGGTGTGGTTTGCACCTGAATGAGTTCATCTGCTCCAAATGGTTCAGTTTTAAATCTGTGTTTGATGGAGCAGGCAGGGAGTTTTAAGATCATAAAATCATTCAGATTAGAAGGGACCTTAGAAAGCCTCATGTGCAACCTTTTACTCAAAATGGGGTCAGCTAAAAGATCAGACCAGGTTGCTCTGGGCTTTGTCCAGTCAGGTATTGAAAATCCTCAGCAGTGAAGGTTGCATAACCTCTTTGGACATACTGTTCCCCTGCTTGATTTCAAAGGCTTTTATTGTGAAAAAATATTTTCCTCAGATCCAGTCTGAACCCTACTTGCAATTTATGCACACTGCCCTCCCACTATGTACCACGGTGAAGAACCTGCCTCCATCTCCTTGCTGGTTATCCTCAAAAGCACTGGGCACTGCTGTTTTTCTAAAGCCATCTCTTTTTCAAACTGGACAAGCCCACCTCCATCAGACCCTGCATTTTGGGCAAGTGCTCCAGTGCTGGTGGACTTCTGCTGAACTCACTCTGGTTTATTGATAAGCTGTTTTGCAGTCATACAGATTTACAGGAAAACACCTAATTCCTTCAAAATCAGAAACTTCCGTTGAAAACTTCTGTTTTCCATGTAGAAAACTGTGTTTGTGGTTCAGATGTGGCCCCAGCAGTCAGCTGATGGGCTGTGGGGCTCCTGGCCTTGCTGGCTCTGCAGTGCTGCAGCCACAGTTGGGGCAGATTGTCAGCTGGCATTGCCAAGGGTCTCACTCTGTTCCAGGACTGCTGAACTATTACTCTGGAGTTTCCAAAATGAGGTACTGTGTAATTTTAGGGAGGAGAATTTCCAAAAGCACAACATTTTCTTCTCTGAATTGACTTCTCTGTCAGTTCCCCTTTTTCCTTCCCCCTCCAAGTAATTTTCTTCAGAACTGACTTTATGTGAGGTACAGGCTGAACCTACAGATCCTTTTTAAAAAAAAATTATCCAGAGGATTGTGGGAAATGGGCAGGAGACCCTGTCATTAGTAAGGTGTTTGTTTAACAGAATGAAACTATTTCCCTCTTTACTGTAGACTTCAGATTCTGAACAATTATTAACTTGTTGCCTTCCCTCTTCCTTCCTTCCTTTTCTCTTTATAGTTGGACTTGAGGTTTTGTGTTTCTCTCTTATCTGCTGCTTTCAACATGTTAAAAGTAAATTTTTGTGGGATTGCACAGGCAGAAAGCAGAGGACGTTCTAGAAGGGAGACTGCAGTAACAATAATATAATTAATTGTTGCTTTTTGTTAATAATTGCATCATTATAAATATAATCCTAATTTTGCACATGCAGGCAAATTCAGAGTGTCCTAGGCAAGCTTAAGAAGGGCTTGTGTTGCTAGTCCTGGTGCACCTTTTCAATTACTTCCTTTCCTTCTGTCTCGGTTTGAGACAAATTTACAGAAAAATATTTTTTGATAGAAATTAGTTTGTCATTACTTTTTTTTTCATTAGGTTCCGGAAAAGAAATATTTCTTCGGAGGAAAGGGAAGAAGAAAAGAAAAACCTATTTATTTAACAAACACACAGGAAATTAATATTAATGCTAAATAATAAAATTTCTCACTGTGGAGAGAAATTTGGAAGAGTTTTAAGGTTTCCTGGGTGTGGTGTCTCTCTTCTCTGGAGCTGGGTCAGCATAGGGGACCCCCCTCCAGGCTGGTGGAAGGCCTTGCAATGAGGTTTTGATGTTCTGTTGTTTTGAACAAGTTTAGAGGAGAAGGAAGAACTAGAGTTTTAGGAAAACTCTCTTTTTCTTTTCGAAGAAACAGAGCTGAGACCTCACTGGAAAGCAAGGAAGGGTGCTTTTTCTTGCTCTCTGCTGCAGTAGCTGTCACTCTCTACAGCAGAAGAACAACAGAGAGGAGTAGTGACTTTGAAGCACAGAACTGCTTTGAAAAAGTTCTTCTGACTGGTTTTTATATTTCTCTCCCCTCTCAGGTTCAGTTTAAAGGTACAGAAAGGCATAAGATTCATTTTTTGGACATAGAGTAGGTGATATGGGATACATTATAAAGTCACACCAAGACACCTCCTCTCAACCTCCCTGCTCCATCACCTGGCCAACATCCGCGTGGGCTTGGAGGTGATTGCCTGAGGTGAGCGACAGCATCTAAAAAGCTCTAGATTTCTGCCTGGCATGGTGTTGTATTAAGAAAATGAGGCAAAAGGGACAGTAAATTTCATTTATCCACAGAAGGTGCCTCACAGCATGAGGCTGAGCTGGTAGACTTCTGAGCCACAGGAGGCTGTAGATGTGAATGCCATGCTGGATTGAAAAGGGCCTAGAAAACGTTATGAACAGTTGTAACATTTGAAGTAATAATACAGGCTTAATTAAATCTCATATATGAGCACATTGGCTAGTCTCTGTAGGGATCAGGAAGGATTTTCCATCATCCATATACAGCATTTCATAATTGGTCAGGTGCATTATGGGGTTATTGTCTTTCTCTAAATCTGAGGCAGTGATTAAATGCTTCTGCTAGGAGTGGGATGCTGGACATGAGCAGTTGGCCTGATGTGGCATGGCTGATTTGGTCTTTCTTTAGACTGTTGGTTGTTTTCCCTTGTGATTTGTATTTTGATTCTTGTAATAGTTGACATATTTCTAGCTCCCAAATGAAGGTAATGGCTATGAGAATCTTGGCTTTCATTATGATACTAATTTTTTAGCCTTTCTATCAGTACAATAAGGTTAGAGGCACGACTCAAACCCCTGAAGTAGAAGAAACTCCAGGCCATCTTTTATTGCATTGTATAATGCATTGGTTCCTAATGCTGTCTTTGCACGTTCCAACTCAGAGCAACTATGTAATCCATAAATTTGTCCTATAGTGAAAACAATCAGATGGTAAAATGCTTCTGACCTTTGAAGTGCTCTGGGAGATGGATAAGAAGGTATTTTTTATGCCTATGTGTTTGTTATCACTTCAGTGGTTGTGACTACAAAACTATTTCTACTCAGACCTTCAGTGTTCATGTAGCTGGGAGCCTGGAAAGCTTTAGTCTTTTGAGAGGAGCATCTAAGCCCAAAGCTAGATATTTATGTGTACCTGCTTAACCCCTGCCTGATCGTGACCCAGCTTCCTGGAGACTGAAGGAACTGCATAGGTCTCCCACATTCTTGAAGTCCTAATGTGATCATGCAAAGGGCCGAGGCACCCAAAATGGTGGTGCAGGGCAGACGTGAGACACGGGATCTTGGCCAGGATGTGCCTGTTATCCTGGTGGGAAATGCCAGGGGTAGCAGCTGAGAGCTTATCTACCACTGACTACAAAATGCTTCTAGCAGGCACACCATGTGTTTCTGACTGCTGTATGCAGATGCACAACTTTGTAGAGTTTTGTAATGGGAGACTATCCACCAGTTGTATCCATCTGCTGGCTGCTCATGGTACCATGGAGTAGGAAAGGTCATTTTACTGGGTGTCTTAGAGCGACCCCAGTGTCAAATCGAGACACTGGGGCAGGAGAGGGTGGAAGAGGGTCAGAGAAAACTTGATGTGCCTCTTCTATCTTGCCTGATTGAAGGAGACAGATTAAAAACAATCCAATTCATATGCAATATTTCTACAGAGATGCCAAGATTACTTTAATAAAAGACATGTCTCTAAAATCCTTTATAAATTATTTATAAATCATTAAGATTGCTATTAATTGCCACTGATCATTGTTTACAGTGAAGTAGGAGTGAAATTATATATGGTACTGACAATTTCTTAAACAAGGGAAGGCCATCACTACCCTGAATTGCTTGTCGTTATTGCCCAGCATATGTATTGAGGGATGCAAGGAGTATGAAATTGATCCCCAGTGAGTTTAGTATGGAAGCTTCTGATAGTGTTTTAATAATACTCATGCAAGAATTTAGCTTTCTTCTCAATAATTAATGCTTGTGAAAAGTTTAATATGTATTTATTTGGTGTGTTGTGATACTGGCACATGAGCAGAATAATAAGGAGTTATGTATGCTTGAAAGGGTTTCCACCTGCATGTTGACTTTTAATTCTTTTTTTAAATGCTGAACAATAGGGTTTATTCTAATTAAAAGAAGAAGATGGGTTATTCCTCCAGAGTGATTCTGGTTAAAAATTTAATTTGTCTTGTGTTAATTTCCTCTTAACTGTTTGCAAGAAAGTGACATGGTGAAGCATGGTTCTGTGCAGAAATGAAAAGTAAAGTATGTTTGCAGTATATGAAAAAATTCTTTGCAAAATTTGCAGAAGCTTGTCTGGTGAGCATATGCGTCTGTGTATTGGTCAAATTATATGCTTTTAAGTGAAAGTAAGTGAAGAAAACTTATACCCAGAGCAAATGCAAAATGGTTTCAGTTTCTTGAACAGGGCACCAAGATGTGAATCATCATATTTTCACTGTCAGAAAAACCTGAGTGGTTTTTCCTCAGGGTAACAAAGGTACATGTCAACTGTCTGAATAAGAAATCTCAATGAAGACAACACACATTAGTTTTACCATGAGGTAAACTCCCTCAGGTCAACCCCAGGCAGGGTACAACACTCATTTTGGCAAGTCACCTCATGGTAAAACTTGTAGTGCCTTGTTGTCACTGTTATTTTACCTCGAGGTAGCTGACATGCATGTTGGCTACCCTGAGGTAAAAATGCTGCTTCTTTATCAGCAGGCACCAGCCCTTAATGTACGTGCAGGCCAACACCGTGTTCCTTGGCTGTCCCCAGGTGTGACAGCCAGCCTGTACCTGCCTATCCCATCTCCTTCTGCCTCTCCAGTGCTCTTCACAACTCAGAGGAAGTCCAGCAGCTCTCATGAATTCATTTCAATCCACTTCACCAAATCCATCTCATAAAAAGTTCTCAGGCCGTCAGGGGGACCCTGCTAACTAGTTTCAGAAAACTGTAATATTGAAAATCACCATGTGGTGTGTATTCTGCAGCCCTGAATATGGCACTGAGACCTCCCTGCACCATGTGTTTCCCCTGTGGGCTCTCTTCAGGCTCCTCTCCCCTCTACTGCTTCTTGAAACATTCCTGCTGGCTGCAGGTTTGCCTTCTTGTGCTTGGCGTATCCCCACTTCCATCTCTACCAGAAAATAGGGGCCTCCTTATCTCTCTCTCTCATCTTGCTCTCATTTGCTGAAGGTCCCTTATTTGTTCCTATACTAGGAGCTGGGAATATAATTTTCCTTCCCGCCTGTCTTATCTCCCAGGCAGAGCAAAAAGAAATAAATTATTCAGTTGACCACATTTTAGCTGTAATGGGGTGAGAAGCAGATGGTTAATACCCATTGTTATTTTTCTTTTCAATATATAAACCATTGCAGGGGGAAATAAAGGTATTGGTTTGACTGGGGAGAGGCAAGGGATTGCATGCATCCTGCACTTTTCTCTTTGGGTGAGCGGGTTGTCAGCAAAATCATATGGTCTGTGCTTTGATTTGTAGAACTTTTCCTGAACATTGGGCTTGCCTGGAGATGACATTGAAAAGTTCCCATATTACAGGCAGACAGCTGAATGCCCTCGAGCTGAAAGTAAGACCTTGCTTGACTTAGAAAATGAATGTCATTTTTCTGGTATTGTTATTGAAGGTAGTGTTATACTCCTGTGTATCTGAACATGACAGCAGTTACAGCATGGGTAAGTGCTCAAAATCAGCTGTGATAGTGTTTATTTTAGACGTCGAGTGAATCACTAGAAACCTGCTTGCTGAATGATTTTATTGGGGAAGATGATTGCCTTGCAGCTATGTAAACTCACAGACAACTAGAAAATGATGTGGTACCAAGTCATCACAACACCTTAGGTACATTCTATGTTGTAGGTATGGAGATCCTCTCAGCTTAGTACATTGTATTTGAGAGTGCTGTTTGTCAACTACTCTTTTTAAGTTTTGTCCTAATTTTCCTTCCTCTGGTGAAAAATTGTCTTTTCCCATCTCCTCTTCTCTACAACTTAAAATATCTAGTATTCCAGTATACCTCTGTCAACACTCTATGTTCCTGTAACTGATTGATCATTGTCTTCTATCAGGAAGCTGTAGCAGCAAAGGACCACAGTATTCATGTCTCTTTGACTCCCTAGATTTGATTCTAAGCTCTGCTAAACCCATCCAAGGTCAAACTCTTGATTTATTTGAGAGTTCAGACTTCTTATCCCAGGTCCTGTGAGTGTTCGCTTCATGTGGGTGGCCTGTGTGCTAAAAGGTTGGGCCTTGCATTTTTCTAGCCAAGTCACATGTGGGCCTCTGGAATCTCAGAAATTTTCCACTTGACAGAAGAAGGGGACTTCAGAAGCACTGCTATAAGTACTTAGAAAGATAGGCTAAGAAAATGTTTCAGTATGCTGATACCCTACTCTCCTCACTTTTGCAAAATGGTGGCATATTTCTTTGAATCTGCAGTTTGGCATAGTTGTGGGTATAGGCTGCTTTTGACCAGGATTTGCTTGTCTGTCTGCAGAAATTGCACATGGGCTTAGAAAGCTGCAAGATCCAACTTTAACTTGCATCAGTTACATCAGTATGTTTTGTCCTCATTGAATTTTGAACTGTCCCTGATGTCATGATGAGAGCTTCCTGAGCTCCAGGATGCTGTGAAAAAACACTGTTCCTTAGAAATCAGTATGTTGAAGGTTCAGCAGATGTGCCGAAGGAATATCTTTGGAGTTCCTGGGTTTAAGTTGTAAGTCACTGGTTTTGACTAAGTACAGGCTTATATTATTAGAGAATGGTCTCAGCAGAGGAAAATTACCATTTTCAGATGAGAGAAGTGGCCAGTTTCCTTTGCCTTTAAGGAGAACATTTTCATTTTTTCCCAAGTAGATATGAATTTACAGTTCTTTCACACAAATGACTTACTGTGAAGTCTTCTGTAAGCAGTATGGTGGGTCATTAATGGCCCGCAGAGGAGGCAGTAAGTGGTGACAAGTATCTGGATGTGGAAGCCAAGTAGATAAATATAAGGTACTTTGGAACCTGTTTCCTTATCTAACCTTTTAAGGTTGTCATTAACAGTTTCCTGTTTATCCTTCAGTTGAAATCTCTGCTCACCTTGAAGAAGCCGATTGTTCGGTGGGAAGACTCATTAGGAACTGTATCTAGCTCCATCTCAGCAATTGGGCATACAACTCTGAGGTTTTATTCCCACTTCAGGGTTGGAAGGCTGCTTTAAGTAACAAATGTTGCTGAAATCTATTGTCTTTGGCTATCAGAATTTACTTGCTTTACAGAGAAAGGCTGTGTAGTTCTAATTTTTTTTTTTGTGTGTGTATCCTTTTTTGGGCCCATTTTGAGACTAAAACCAAGAGGTATCTCAGGGGGGTTATGGTTAGCTCACGCTATGCAGAATTACACACAGTAGGAAATCTGGGGATTTCTCTCTCTTGCTTCAGTGATTCTAGCAGCTTGCCCAGCAATCCTACAGCGACATGTTGTAAGGGTCATGGGTTTGGAGCAAAGCCAACACCAGTGTTAGCAAGCAGAATTCCTTATGACTCCACCTTTTTTTTTTTTTCTTTTTTTTTTTTTTAATTGGCTCAACACAAGCAGCAAAAGTAGCATGTCTGAACCTGTTTCCTTGTCTAATCTGGTGGTTACCCACTTTCTTCTCCCCTAGTTCAGGGAAAGTGGGGAAAAAAGGTTTGCCTTTGCCCAGCAGCACTGCAGGTGTCTGTCCCTCTGAAAGAGTCCCAGTGGTGTGGGCGTGCTGGAAAGAAAAATCCCCAGTGACTTCACCCAGCTTGGCTTGTGGTGGTTACTCACAATGAGGTAATTTTTTTTTCTAATTTTTTTTTTTTTTAAGCTCAACATGTTTAATGCTACATCTGAGTTTTTGCATATGAGTGAAACTGCAGCTCCAGGACTGATTCAGGGAGTTTTCTCTGCAGAGTAATTTTGGTGAGTAAACACAGATAAGAGGAAGCTGGGTTAATCCAATAACTCCTCCCTCAAGGGCAGGTGCAGCAATGTGGCTCAAGGTACAGAACAGAGGAAATGCCTTGTTGACACAGGTGATCAGAGCAAAGTGGCCAAAATTGATATAATGATATGAGTTTGCAATGCAAAGCCCTGCTTTCTCAAGGCTGCTATTTGCAGCCCTCCATAGCACATCTCTGGTCTTTCACCTCTGCTTTGTCAGGCATCATTGTGGGTGACTTCCCAGCTCCTCTTCCTGATCTCTTGGTAGCTGCATTGCTACAGTGTAGCTTGGACTGTGCTGTGTTAACCTGAGAGGATTATTAAAATAAACTCTGAGTCATATTTGAGCTGTACGTGGGATAAGATGGTTATCAAGGTTTATTTTTTCTTATAATTAGGTCTCTTAAATATTGCCTCATTAGATATCTTCAGTGACTGTTGGAAAGTCCTCAGGGGACTAGTGGTTGTTTGTTTTCAAGGGAAGTTCACATGATAAATACAGAAACTTGCAACTCTGTTTAGGTTTTTTTTTATTAATGACAATTAACCAGGCATTTTTCTTTAATCCTAGGTTCTTGTCCTGATTTCTCTCCAGCCTTTCCACTGCTATTACAGCTCTGGTATCCTATAGCAAGTAAGAACATAACGATACAAATGTTCACACGTGGGAGATGGAGGAACTGCATTAAGAGCCCATCAGATAGGAAGGTAAGAGGCTGCTTAGGTTTGTATGGAGCCACTTCCAAGTTTGGCAAGCTGGGCTGGAGTGCCTTGGCCCAGGCTGAACTCAGCAGTGCTGGGTTTATAATGGCTTTAAGCAATTCTTTTCTACGCTGTCCTTAAATGTTTATCACCCAGGGGTTCAGGCATGGCCTGCTTGGTTTCTGTGGTTCCTCTCTTTTCTCCATGCTTAAGAGGCTGCCTGGGAAGTAGCAGCATATGCTATCCCCTGCTCTGCAGTAGCCTGAGCTTTTATGTTGCCTGTCCCTTGCCCTCCTTTGCTCACATGGCTGTCAGCTGGCTCACCTCCATTTCTCAGTGCCTCTATCTGATAAGACTGGTGCTGTTTAGATACAATTTGAGAAGTGTCAGAAAATATCCAAGGAGACATAGTTCTTTTTTCAGTCATCTTTTCTTCTAATCTCAGTCAGGAAATCTTGATCTTCAAATTCTGCTTCTCCAGCAGTCACCACCGTTTTTGTCTCCTCCTGTCTCTCCTCTCACTTCCCCTTCAAAAACAGGAATAACTGGCCTGGTGCTCCCACTTAGAGCTCTTGGTCCAGTGGGCATGTGGGACACCACACATGAAGTAGGAACTGCTCTGAGAGAAAAAAAAGGATGTTGCTGGCCCTTTGAGGCAGACCTCTGCCTTTCTGCTTTCCATTGCTGAATTATCTCTAACTGCCACAAGTTTTAGGTGAGGTGGTTAGATAGAACTAACTGCATAATTTGATCTCTCCAATGATAGCTTTTACAGTCAAATGTTGCAAGGTTTTTTCCATTTCTGTTTTCATTATTTTTTCCTTTGTATTCTCCAATTCTTTTTCATCTGCTAATACTGGGATATATAAGAGGTATTTTTAGAAAAAAACCTGGTGAATCTGGAATGCTCACAAATTTTAGTAGAAATGCCTCTTATTTTCTGCAATGCTGCGTCGAAGGTGCATACATTATTGGATACTTGTTACTATTCTCCTCAATTCAAGAATTTCAGCCAAGTAGTCAGGGACAAGGAGCAAATAACATGGTAGAAATGATCAGTCTTGTATCAGGAGCAATGAGTTGTGAGCAAAGACTACTACTGTGAGGATGGGACTTGTTTCTCTGCATGTTTTGATGGATTGATCTGTGATTAATCTTCAGACAGGAAGAAAAAGGGGGTAATTAACAACAAACGTAAAATTTGGAATGAATAATCTGATGATTCAGAAGCATAGATTAACAGTATTTTACATTTAGGGACTATTTGGAAAGGTTAAAGCTAGGAGGAGTTCTGGAATAGGCTGCATCAGCAAACTGGTACATTATTTACTCTGGCAAGGTTTTCAGTGGTAGGGAAGGCTATTCCAGGAGGTGTTAGTCTGGGCATGGTCAGCACTGGCTCAGAGTCTGTGTAAAATGCAGATTCAGGAGATTACTGGGCATAGAAGCAGACTTTAGGAGTTGTAAGGCGCCTCGGAACATCAGGCTGGTAGACTATTGGATCTGCTGAGACATTCTGTTCTCCCCTCTGGAAAAGAGGAATTGGCCCATGCTGTGGAATAACTAACAAATTGTCCCTGAGGACTGGCCAGTTAGGTAGGAAAATGTTATTTACCTTAAAAAAACCACAACGTTTTTTACGCGTATTCAGGTTGCTAATAATAAACTGCCAGTGGAGCTCTGCCCTTGGCTCATAACTGTGGTCATCTCTTCTCCACAGTATGACTGAGTGCTAGCATTTGTCATTTCACCCAAACTGCTCATACACTAAAACTAACAATCTGGCCATCACATCTCTCCTGGGAGGTTTGGACATGAATCATGGAAGAGGTTTTGGGTCTGTGCCACAAGTCATGGGAATTGTGGAAGGAAATTATTATATGCTAGATTTGTTTTATAGTAAACCACATACTGTCCTAGAATTAGACCCCTACTTTGTATTTTCAGGAGCCAAGTCAAGGAATACTAACTCAGATGAAATTCCTCTTGTAGTTGGAAAGTTTGTCCCAAACATAATTTAAGCTTTCACTTTTCTTCTTGTTTACAGTCTTTTTCTTTCTTACATATTTTGTCTTTGAATTTAGGCTTATTTTTTTACATGAAAAATCTGCCTTGATTCCTTGAGTGTCTGGTCAGTAGTTTTCTTTTTTTACTTATTTCTCTTCTCTTTTATATAGTTAAAAATATTTGGCAGAACATCCTCACTTCAATTCTGGTCCATACATTTTTTTCTCCTGCAGAATCTCACAGGTGAGGCAAGGGTTATGAATGCCTTTCTGGAGATGGCAGACACCTGGGTTAGACCCCATTTAAGGCTGGGATTTAGTGTATGCTTCCCCAGGAGCTAAGGGCATTCAGTACAACACACACATAAGCCAGGCAAAGGGCCAGTTAACTCAGTTGCAGCAGAACATCCATTTACTACCTGGTTGTCCACTCTGAGTAACTCAGTGGTGGAAAAAGTAGGCTGATAAACTTGGTACACGGACTGGAGTAAATTCACTAGCATGCCTTAAAAAACAATCAAACACTTCCACCCCTAAAATATCTAACCCCTCAAAAAACCCCAACCATAACCCCCAAACAGTGCAGAAAGGAAAGAAAAACTTCCACAGAGATAGTGGGTTCATTCTGCTGGAATTGTATTGTCTACAATATCTCAGGTTAGGTCTTCTGCAGGAAACTAAAATAGTTTGTGGGAAGAACTTTTAAACCAGCCTTATAAAATTCACATGACATCTTATTATTTTGTAGAACTTTCTTTTAAATATGAAAAATAATTAAAAGGAGAATACAATTAAAACGAAATTAACTGAGGCTAGATAGATTTACCATAGGCAGTGATGATAACAGGAGCTTAACAAAAACCAACCTGTAATGCACATCTAAATGGTATTTTGAGATACGTACTGAGCTTAAAAGAACTAATATTCCATTTCAAAAGAATAAAAGATACTATTTTGGAGCTCATTCTTTTCTGAGGCACAGCTGAAGGGTGAAACCAAGCTTTTCCATACAGCTGCATGAGACAGAATTCATACTCCACCAAATGAGACCTTTATGCTTCCACCTGCATATTATGGCTCTAATAAACACGTTATCAGCTCATGAAAATGATGGCAAACAGGTGACGGGAGGATTTGATAAGTCAGCAGCAAAGATTAACAGATTTTTCTCAGGGAAAAGGTACGAGAGATCTCTTTATTTAAAACAATTGCAGCGTGTGAATTGACTGCACTTAAATCATTACTGGCAATTAGTATGTGTCAGAAAGGTTGCAGCTGACTCCAATTACAGGTAGCACTTTTAGAAGCTGAACTTAATTGTATGTGTGATAGTGAGAGGCTGAGCAAATGCATACCAGCATAAATGTGATCCCAGTGCAGAAATGAGGGCAAGATCATATGAGCTGGGACCTGATTACTGTAACTAGGCCTAGTCCCTGTCTCCTGGGAAATAGATATTGTAGGGGAAAATTGATGGGAACACAGAAGTTCACCTTGCTGAGCTTCTTTGGATGGTAGGGAGAGCTTAAAAACCATGTCATCCAGGCAATACCTCTTTGTCCTTCTGTGGTAGGTTTGCCCAATTTAAAGTCTTGCCAGTCATATTCAACTTTGGTTATATAATCAATCCATCCAGCTTAAGGCCAGCAACCTGGTGCTTCAAAGGCCCTGCAGCTGTAGGCAGGGAGTGATTTGCAGACTGCCTGGGTATTTTGATGGGACAGTCCTTGTGTAATCGTCATATGTGAAAAACTCTTTCCTTTTATGGTGGCAGTATGTTGGACTCTGTGGTGTAAAGGCTCTTGGATTTACAGCACTGTGCTTGGGATGTTTCTGCTGTAGTCATTATCAGGAACTCTCTTAGTTGTGTTCCGGGGTATGGCTATGTGCCTTCACCCTGGTCATGGACCAAGGTGACTTTTTTGTCATTCCACTTCTCTCTCTGGTTGTGTGAGTGTGTTTCTTGTCACGTGGCAAAATAGCGGTGTTTTGAATAGAAGACTAGTTTGTATCTGATCATATGTTAGGAATTTGGATTACAGTACGTTGACTGCTTTTCATACTTCCATAGAAACAATGTGATCCACCTTGCCAGAGAAATTTATCTTTAGGTTCTTGAAGTTCCGTTACACCAGTGATTGGTATCTCCTGATGAGCCATATTGCTTTGCCCAGCTCCTTGGGCCTGTTACAGGAGCCTTAAAGAACAGAACATGAGTACTAATATTCCATTTGGGGATTCAGTACTGCATATAAACCTGATGTGTGTCCTTGTGTCAAGATGATTCCCTCAGGTGGAGCCCAGGCTTACTGCTGGCTTTCAGAGGGGCTTGTGTGCATTTGGTGGAAGAAGGGAGAGCATGGAAAGCATTCTATCTTTTTGTCTGTTTCCTTCCGTCTCTTGTATGTCTGCTGGAGGAGAGAAGCTTTACCTTTGTCATCTGCATACCACCCAATCTTAGCTTCTGTTTTCCAGTAAAAATGTGTATCCAGAATACTACATTTTTGAAAGATTTTGCTGAACAATTTCATAAGTTTGTTACTACTTTGTCTAAACTTATTAATGAACGGAGGTGTGGCTGTATTCGTGTCTCCCTGTTCATTAGCCAGCAAACAGTGCCTGTGTGGCCAGAAGCCATTCTGAAGTGTGCCTGCACTTGGGCTGATGCACGGGCACAGGCACCTTATTGGTTCCTTGTATTGCTCATAAACCCATGTTTGATCAGCAGGACAGCTACCATGAAACTCATTAGAGCTGCTATTTTGGGAAAGCAGGGTTTGTTTCACATAACATGTGCTAATGTGCAAAGGCTGCCATGCTTGTAAAACTAAACTGGAACTTTGTTGGAGAAGCATTAAGCATTCCAGCAATGCACACAGAACAAGTTGCAAGTAATTCCTCCAAAGTCTTCCCTGTGACCGTTTTTCTTCTCACATCCAAGTTCCACAAATTTTGCTATAATGTTGATAATATGTTTTAAATCCCTAGCTCTTTCTCTGGGATTTTGAGATGAAAATACTAGTCAAATAGCAACTGAGAGCTGGGGAAAGAGAATCTGGGATTCCCAAACTCTCCCTATGTTTATATATTTTTCTTTGTATCAGCATCAACAAAGGTGCTTGCTGTGTAGTCACCTGAGGTAGTTCTGTGGAGATAATGTTGGTTTGGTGTGTGAGGCCTTTGCAAACAGAAGCACTGCTGTCTCTGTCCATGTAAGTTGTTCAAAAGTAGCACACCCATTTTTGATACAAGTATATGCTGCCTTTACAAGAAATGATCTGTCAGAGGTCTGGTAGTTAATGATCTGTTCTGCCACATTTATTACAGTTCACAGGTTGCCCACAGTGCTGTGGGGCCTGTGGATGCAGCTCCTAAGCAGCGCTGTGTTGCAAATTGGTAATTTTCACAATGCAAGGGTCCATCCAGCATCACTTCAGCTGAGCTGTGCATTTTTTGTTGCTGTTAGTTCCTGAGCACAGAGCTGCCAACACATGAGATGACCTTCTGAAAGAAACTTTGAATATGTTAAAGCAATGCATGGAACATCCCATTCCTGGCTTTGTCTCAGGGTCTCAAGACAAAGGCTGTTGTATGAATAAGAGGGATGTCATCATGTTCAGGGCTGTGCAGCCTGGTGGGAGATTTGGAGGTGAGCTGTCTTAGCCATTATTGATGCTAAACCTGATATTTTATTCTGTTTGTGTTCAGAGAGATGAACTTCAACATCACCAGGCCCAGGGAAGAACCGTAGAATACGGGAATAGTAAGGAATAATGCTCGTTGGCATTGTTTCCCTTCTCACAGACTCTTTGGAGACCATCAGAGGCTAAAAGCCAGGCTGTCTGAGATATTGCAGGGCCCTGTGGCTGTTCTGTTGTCACTTCCCTGTGAGTGCCCTGCTGGCATTGTCTAAGGCCTGTGAGCTGCCTTGAACCTCTTTGGTAGATTGAGTGTCGCAAGCTCCATGTAGTCCCTGCAGCTCTTGACACACACCAGAGACAGCTCCTTTTATTTTTTAAAATGAAAGCAGAGATGCTCATCTAGTAAAGTAATTGCTGGGAGGATTTTGCCTTCTAAGAAACAAAGTATTTCTGTTCTTAATGCAAATTTAAACAAATGAAATACTGCTCTTAGTGGAAACTGCCATGGGGTATGCAAGAAAGTTCATGTCATGAGAAAACCAGGCTGCTAATGGGCTGTCCTGGGTCTTGCTGGCCACATCTTCTCTTTGAGGACTCCAAGAACTGCACAGATGTGTTTTAATTATACTTCCACAGCTGAATACTCTGCTTACTTTGTGGGCAATACCTCCATGTTAGGCAGTTCACTGTGAAGAGTGGACCTTGGTGGATTTACTTCATGTAAGAAGGTTCTTGGGGAGTAGATTTTTGGGGAAGTAAATCTAGCTTCACAGATGGGACATATTCTTTCAAGTGCAGGCCTCTCGTGATTTGTTCTCTCACTGCTCATGTATTAGACTCAGGAGCTGAACAAGAGACTTAGAGATACATTAGAGTACTTAATAAGGAAATTCTGTGTCTTTCTTTAGTGTTGAATTGTTCTTCAATGTTTTCTTTTGTCTTTAGTCATTATATCACTTACCAGTGATAAGTCTTACAGTCATATTGCCTGTATATCTTAGAGACTTGGATCTTAGCCCCTAATCCCTGGGAATTGGGAGGAGGGATTTTGTGGTCCTTTAGCTGCTGTGACTGTGTCCTGGGGCCTAGCATTTTGGCTTTCAGGACTCCTGTACAGTTTGCCATGAAGCAGCTGTAGGTGTAACTACAAAGAGAGTTGTAGCGACATATGAGAACTGGAGATATGTAAAATTACCTGTAAGTTCTCTGATTAAAATCACTTTCTGTCTATTATTATTATTTTCAATTATAATCCAGTTATGGCTCTGGACAATGTAAACCAACAAGAGAGCTTTGTTTCCTTTTAAAAATCCTAGTTTTGTGAATTACTCTCAGCTTCAGAGACTCAAATTTCCTTACATGGCTCTTCTTTTTCTGTCTCATCCATTCCCAACTCAGATGTCTAAAATGACTATTTCTAACAACTTGCATTACATTCATGACTATAGGTTGTGTGTGGAAAAAAAAAAGGCTTTAAAACATGATTTTATTGAACTGCAATCCTCTGAAAAATGAGAGCTCTGGTGACAAAGCCTGGGGACCCTAGTGCTCTGGGAACAACACTGGCTATTGCAGAACTTGGGATGAAAATGGGAAGTCAGTAATACTTGAGGTCACCTTATTATTTTTTTTTGTCCCATCTGAATAGAGCAGCAATTGAATAGATTCTTACTTGAAAAGAGCCCTCCTTGTATTTCTGTTTTACTTTTAATAACCTGCCTTGTCTCCCACCATGCCTCAAGCCGTGGTAGCACGCAGTTCACTAATGGCCCAGGTAGCATTTTGAAAGCCATGGGACATGTCTTTCTTCCTTAAAAATCTGTCTAGTGAAAAAGCACTTTCTTATTTTCACAGGTTTGTTGTTCCCCTGTGTGGGAGGCAGTCCCTATTTTGTTTTCTCCACTGCCATTCTCATCCCCCATATTTCCTTCACAATGTCTTCTCTGTCTCTGGGCATCAATAGCTGGGCTTCGCCCTCCTCAGGGCTCCGACTGGTGGGGATTTGCCTTAACAGCCAGTCCTTTTGTAGCAGGGCTTTTTCTAAGACCTCTCACTCCCTTGGGACAAGCTGTCAGCCCACACAGCTTGTCATGAACAAGGGAATATTTGAAGGTTTTACTTAACTCACTTTCACATTTTTTCACTGATTAGTATTTTTTTAGACCCTGTTATGTTGTTTTAATTGAGTCTTGCCACCAAAACAAATGAACATTGTGTCACCACTTCTCAGTTCTTTTATACAGCCATGGCTAAGAGAGTTTGGAGATGGTGCTACCTGCAGAAATGTTGAAATCAATGCTGTGTATAATTGTGATGAATTACTTTCAAGCTACTCCATATATAAATCTGGTCACACCAGAACAAGAACTGTGGAAAGTATATAACATTAATGTATACTCATTACATTCCTCCTTTCACAGGCTCTAGGGCTGTCAGGCTAGCTGTGGGGTAGGGAACTTGAAGTAATGAGGAGTTAGATGTAGACATTTTACTAGAAAGCATTGCAGCTCTCCATTAAAAGGGGGATGCCCTTTAAGAAACAGTGCTTCTGTGATGTACAATGGCTGCTAAGGAGTAATGAGTTCTATGTTTGAGGTTTTTTTTTACTGGTGGCAAAGAAGCTTGTCCCATTTTGCAAGTTTATTGAAAAAGGCAGGAGTTATAAAAAAACCCAACACCTTGAAAACTCAGTTTTAAATTTATAGTGCAGCTTTCTACTCTCTTTGAAACCAAAGACAAATTTCCTACTGATTTTATCAGGAGCAATATAAAGGCCTGAAGAGATAAGTAATGCTTTTTCTCCCTCATATGAAAACATGTCATTGGATTCCTCCTTGGATAGTTTTGGCTATATCATTACAGACATACACCAAGGACTGAATTTGGCCTCACAATGAATAACATTTTGTTTATTCAATTTGTAAACCTCGACTTGGAATGAAGGCCCCACTGGCCCCAAAATGGGGGGAGGAATACAGAGCAGGCAGCCATGCAAGGTAGGGTGACTCCTTCAGTCAGGAGAGGCTGTCCAGAGTAGGAAGTCTTTACCCAGAGAAATAATTTTGAGGTGCAGTTCCTCACATTTGCCCTTACATCTGTCATATTGCTCATCCTCGGAGGTGCTGAGTGAGCAGTGCCCCTAAAAATCCTTTTGTCTGTTGCAGGGAAGTGTGGATTCAGTCATCTACCTTAACTCCCAGATCTGAAACTTTTGCTGAGGAGCTATGCTGGTTTGGGTGGAGGATGCAATGTTACATCTGGTCTTTTTCAGAGAAGAGTGGCACTTTAACAGCCAGCTCAAAAGGAGGGAAATTCTTTTCCAGGCAGAATGAGCAGGCAAGTCTTTTGCTGATCACCAAGTCTGTGGTTTATTTAACTGGTTTTTTTTTTCTGTGGGCTGAAGGCCTTAGCTGGTGATAGGGCTGCCAGGCTCCATTGCCAGCAGCATACTGTGGCACTAGGGCTTATATCTGACTTCCTACAGCTGCAAATGCTGACAGCACTAATATTTCACAATTCCTGGGACACAACCACTGGGATGAAGGAGAAGTCTTCTAACTGAATTCATGCAGTGAGGCAGGCTAAGGAAGAGTGGCTTTCTGCAGAAGGGGAAGCTGCTCCTTGGAGAACTACCCCCTACTTTTAAGTTATAAAGCCCACTGCCATTGCTGAGTCTATTTCTGGTTTCTTATGCTTCAGTGTGTTTTGTTCCTGACTCTATTTTTTTGCTCTGCATCTTCCACTTGGATGTGATTTTTCAGAATGATTCAGGTCTCTGTTACTTTCAGACTGAATTTCTGCAATGGAGGATGAGGATGGAGGCGAGTTTGAGACTTTGCTTGTGCAAGGAACCACGTGTTAGTTAACACCATTCTTGATTCACTACAGCTAAGTCTTCAAGGTCAGGTCCTGCTCACGAAAGCTCCTGTTGAATCCCTTTTATCCTGTGGTTCATACAGCTGTATTGGCGTGCAGTTACCTTCCTGCCTCTGACTTGCTGTCAGCCTGCTCTCGTTATGTTAATCATAGATGTGGGCCCCTCCGTGTGGGGTACTGTTCTGCTGAGGTTTGGTATTGAGAAATGCTTCCCACCCATCACTGGAGCTAAAGCAAAGAGCATTGTTGTACACAAAGAGAGAGGATTTTTAGTCCTGTACAGATATAAATAATATTTTCAGTTATAAATAAATGTGGAAAATTCTCATGTATCGATAAGCTTCAGCTTTTAATACTGTTTTGTTCCTTGGCATTTAAGTTTTGTCCCCAGTCATGAATAGGTATTTTTGTTGCTGAGACCCTCAGGGGCTGCTTTCTGCTGTGAGCTCTATCTCAATGAGTCACTTCTTTGGTCTCCTAAGTAGTTGGTTTGCTCAAGGTGGTGTAGCTGTTGTTAGCCTTGAGAAAAACACACAGGTCATGGCTGATATAGATAACAAAACAGACACTGTTTAAAAAAACCTCAGTTCTGAGAGTCGATGTTGTTAATAATCCTTGATCTGCTTGTAAACTTGACAGTCTGCTTCAAGGGTAGACTGTTGGTATATTCAGTCTTAACTAACAGGCAGCTGTGCTGTGGGATGAATATTGGGATATCACTAGGATCAGAAGTATTAAACAGTGTTATAATCTAAACTGGGATCACATCTGAGATTTCCCAGTCAGTACAGGACTCCCTCAGAATAGGGAGCTGTTGAAGCTGTAGTTAGCAATCACACAAAAAACTAAAAATTTGAAATTGACGTCAAAGTTGGTGACATGACTCTCTCTCTAGTGATTATAGATATGTCAGGGATTTACAGACTTTTGGTACTTTTTAAAAGGTGGGCCTATATAGAAAAACTTTCTGAGGTTTCGTGATTCCTCATGGTAATTTTATTCGACTTAGTTCTACAAGGGTAAATTGACGTGGGAGAACCCAGGCGATGATAAACATAAGCAGTACAAAGCAAATACATATCATGATACAAGACCATATGGGCAGATTAAGCCCCCCCTAAATGTGGAGTCTGTACTCTCGCTGAAGTTCTTCCACAGCCCAACCAGCACACAGTGCTGGATCCTTAGTGCTGGGGAGTAAAAAATGTCCTCTTGTGCACTTTAGTAAAACTGCACCTGTAGGACAGGCTGTATTTATTACGTGCAAGTTGGAAAAATGAGGTAAAGAAAGGAAAAAAGGTATAAACATAAAAAAAATGTATACATTTATTTTCATCACAGCATGCTACATGTAGCACAGTCAGTGGACTGCGTGACTCCAGGCTCAGTTCAAATCCTGAAATTCCAAGACAGGAGGGTTTCTTTTGAACTCAGAGAGAGAGAGAGAGAGTGAACTTTGTGTGCATTTGAAGTTGATTTCAGATGTGATCCTTGCAATAAAAGCACTTGGTGGACATCTGATTTGTGATGTGCCCAGGGGTAGGTCATGCTGTGGCATAAGTTGATAATGGGCCCAGCCAGCACACACAATGCTTGTTATTCCTACATCAGAACACATATTCAGGGATGGGAATGAAGCTTTAGTATGGAGAAGTCAAACAGTCTCAGGCTTTTCCCATAGGCATGAACAAATATCTTGATGCCCCTCCCTTTCTAATTTTAGTGATAGAGATGTTGCTTTTGCAGGAATTTATAATTGCTCTTGGTTTCTTCACTTAGAACTTGCATGGCTTGTTTAAACAGCATTGCAGTTCTGGAGTTCTTTTGCAACATCTTAGGAGGGCACTAAAGCAATATAAAACAGACTAGGCCTGACCCCAGGGAAGTTAAGGCATAGGTTCAAAGAGTCTTATTTGCTCATTCTTTCTGCAACCCAAGGACAGCAATCATGTTTTGCACCTGGAGTACTAGTTTGTCTGAGGTGCAAATTACCCCAAATTTTGCTTTCTGTCTTCATGCCTTTCTATGGCTCTGAAAGGATCTACAGGGTTTTTTCGCAACTCTTCTCTAAAAAGATGCCTTTGTTTTTCCTGTCACTGCCATAAATGCTTCCCTGTGGGTCCTGGGATAAAGACAAAAACTGTACTTCTCAAAGTGGTACATCTAAATACTTTCCTTACAGCACACTAGGTTAAAGATAACATGATGTTAAAAATCTGTTGCTGTAATATCCTTGTGGAAAATCTGGTGTATTTCTGAATTTTTCTGAAGTATTCTGAAGCAAAAAGTCAGTACGAGTTTAATCCCCTGGTCTACCCGGACTGTCAGTGTGCCCTTGAGCAGGTTATTTGGTCTTTGGGTGACTCAATTTCTGTAACTGAAATAAGAACACTTCCCTGATGTTTTTTTATGCTGGTGTAAGGAGTGCATTAAAGACTGTAAGATCCTTGTAGTCTGCAGTGATCAAGCCACATAAGGCATTAAGGTAGATGTTAAAATATCTGAATACACAATCTGGCCAGAAGAGCCTGGGTTCTCCATGAGGTATTGCAGCCCTTGCTTTGCCTGCCTGTGCCAGAATGCTGTACCGCCTTGTGTGTCACTGTTAATCAGCACTTCCCTTCTTGAAAGGATTTGTTGGAGAGCACCATTTTGCTCCGTCTCAGACAATGCAGGCTGACTGAAATCTCTGGGAATGCTCAATGCAGACAGTAAGCTTTGAGGTGATGCTAATACCTCATAAGGGACCTGCTAGCCAGAGGACCCTGCTGATGCTTGGGTGTTAACTGAAGATGGTCAGGGTTTCTGTTGTGTCCTAGATCAACACACTTCATTGTAGTTCTCTGCATACTGTATCTTGCATCAGATCTCTCCTGTTAAATCAATGGAATTATTTAAATAAATTATTTTTATTAATTTATTATATGAAAAATTTTAGAGCAAATTCCTTTGATGTGTGATATCCTAATCACACCCGTAGGGCATTAGCAAGCACAAGGCACATCTGAGTGTCTCTAATTCCCTAGTGGTGTGATTATATCTCATAATATTCACAACCCCCTGGAGCTTCTTTACTGGTATAAATAAATCAATTATTTAAGTCAAATACTTTGATCATTAGAAGCTGCCAGTGAGTGCTTGAATGCCTGAGCTGTGCAATTCACCAGGAATGATCTTGCTTCTCAAAATGCTGAGCAGCCGAGCTGAGTGCTACCAGCACTTCATTTCAATCTGCTTTATAAATTAGATTAGAAGTCAGTTTCCAATACTTCATCCTGGATAGCAAGGAAGGGAGAACTTTGCAGGGGTGGAATTATGAGATATTGCTGCCAACAGATCCTTTTATCATTTAACACTGCTGTCATAGGTTAAATGTGAGCTACTGTTCATATTAACTAATAGCTATTATACTGAAAACTGACACAGGGATTCCAGCTAATGCACCATGAACCTGGTTCACACACACTGCACCATATTAACTATTATTTGCACATATGGATGGAAAGGAGTTTTGAGTCACTTGGGATATATCGCAAATTAGCATTTTATATCATATTAATGAAGTGCTAATTGCTCCTTGCAACCTTTTTTTGTGCAAATTGAATGGGTCCTATTTGCATTGTCATGTAACTGCTGTATTACCTACCTTGCAGCACTTTCATTAGGATGAGGCAGCACAGAGTTCATCAAGGAAAAATATTATTAATTGTGAGATAATTAGTTATGAAACCAGTATTGTTTAAAGTAGACCAGAAATACTGCAGTTAACTTTGGTTTAGCTTGGGAAAATTTTTATTAATAGGTTTTATAAAATATCTTTCATTTTGCATACGTTAAACTGACATCTTTACAAACAGAGGTTCCTTGTTCAATATTTTATTTTTCAGTTCTGTTTGTCAGGGTGTTTTTCATCTTATAATGAAACATGAAACATAGCAAAAAATAATAAAAAAGGGAGTAGTTTGTTGCTGATTGTTTGTCTCTAAAATGAATTACAAGTCTGGAGCTCTTCGAAATTTCAAAGCAAGAAAATATCTCTAAAGATACTGAATTTACAGGTGCCAGTGGGTCTGATCAAACAGCAGTCAATCTGTAGAGAAATTTAAGAAATGTTGAAGATGTTACAGCCCTAATTATTTGCAAAATCTTGTTGATGATCACAGATACAATTCTCCATAACTGTAAAATATAGGATGTGATATTTTCAGCCAGTACAGGTATTTTGGAGAAGAGAGACAGGTGGAAAAAATGAGGTAAAAAAAAATTAAAGATAGTTTCATGCTAACTTGGGGATGTTTCCATGATTGTAGAGGAAGCATGATTAATTTCTGAAGCCTCTGTGGGAAAGGCACCCAGACAAAATGACATAAATCTCCATTAGAGGATTTAAATGCTTTTGCCAAGAAAAAAGTGAGCTGAACTTTTGGTACACAGCCCTTTGCCAGTCAATTTACCCAGATTTAGGGCCTGAACCTTTTCTTTTTCAATGAAGTATTGGATATGGACAGATTGCAAGTTACAGCTGAAGGCGGTGTGACAGCTTTATTGCTGTTGCATGGGCAACGTGTTGTCCTTGATTGGGAAATAGGCTGTGGACTTCCAAAAAGGTATGTACAAAGAAAGGCTTTCAGATATTTGTAGCATTAAAACAAGGGTTGTTAATACTGATTGACTAATACTGTCATTCTCTCTCTTTTGGCTGTGTATGCTACACATTTCTGTAAGTTTAGACCTACGTGTTTATCGAAAAGGGAACCTCATCTTAAAAGACAACTGAATAAAGAAACTGCATAGTACAGTCTGTCAGAGTATATTCTCAAGAATCTGCAGGGAAGGGGACTTAAAACTCACACCTCAGACATCCTGAGCACAGAAAAAATTGCACAGGACCTTGTCATAAACATACATGAAGCAATGCAGCAAGGAAAGACCTTCTTGCTGATCTAGGCTTAAGACTTTTCCAAACAAGCACAAGCAGCTCAGCAGATTTTTGAAACCTGAAGTCTAGATAGGGACATTTGCAAACTGCTTTGTTTCGCCCTGTACGCCATACTGGCTTACCTGATGAAAAAAATGTGGATCATCTGGATTTCAGTTGTATTCTGCCCACTCAAGGACCAAACCAGAAATTCTTGATTATGGTACTACTTGCATCCAATTTGTACTCAACCAAAGGAACTGTGTAAGTGAGCAGAACAAAACTGTCTTTATGCCTTTGAAAAATGCTTTCTGCCCTGTCTACATAATCTTAGACTTGCTGAAGTCTCTATGGTGAAAAATATTTTCTCTCTCTTTTTTTTTTTTCCCTTAAAAATACTTTGTAGCTCTTGCTATGGCATTCTGGGAGACTTCAGCAGATGATTTTGAGAACACAAATATTATTTTATTGGTAAAGTCTGAGTGCATCAGCCAAGTCTTACCTGACAGCACTGCACAAGCTTACTGCGTTGTGTGCGTCAGAGTTGAAGTTTTAATGGGCTGTTGAGTTATCACAACAAGTGTGGACCCTGTGGGGAATTGTTTACTGTATGGAAGAAGATGAGGAGATCCTGGGTGTGGACAGGAGAAAAGGGCGATGTGGCAACCTCAAGAATTTTATGGGTTTGTGTTAAACAAACAGCTGCAGTAACATGGGAGGTTATCAGGAGCCGCAGGAGATCCCAGCAGAGCTCTGGTAGAGAGATAGAGGAATCAGATGCACAAACATTCTTCCCTGCTGACAGGTAGGACTGTACTGGTATATTCCTCAGCTAATCCAAATGAGTCTGGAAAAGGAGCTGAGCAGAAAAGGGAACTTTTGTTAAATGAGGAAGGCTGCTTCTTGCTTCACAGGCCACTTCCTCTTATATGCTCCTCTCTTTTCCAGGCAGAGCTGACAGAAGTCCTTGCTGAGCTTCTAAAGCTGACACTGAGCTATGCAGCTGTTAAGCTCTAGTTAGAGTGTAAACCTAACTTAAGCTCAGCATAAACTACCAAAAGTCAGTAATGTTTGACACAGTGTTTGGTGACCTGTGGGAAATGAATTCACCTTCATTACCATTCCCTGCAGTTACTTTTCCTGGTTAGAAAAGCCTTCCTGATCTATTTGACTGGCACAGGTGGTTGTTTTTGCTGTGCCTACGGAAGCAAAGGGCTCTGATTGTGAACCAAAGCCAGCAAGCATGTGCCAAGGACGGGGGTCTTCAAGTCAGGCTTGAAGGCACCTTGTTGCAATGGCTTGGAAGAGACTTGATTTCTGTTGTTGAGATCTGTATCTCTTATTTGTCTTAAAAAGGAAAAAAAGAAAAAGAACACTTCCTTCTATGGGGTGATGAGTAAGAAGCTTTTCAGACACCTAAAATAAGTAATGTGAAAAATTAATAGTTTGGAGTCCAAAGCAAAGTTTGTGTGACCTCGGAAAGGGAGGGAGAGAGAGTCTTCAAGGGAATGACAAGAATCTAAAAATATTGATTTCAATTTGCCATGGGAGGGAGCAGGAGAAACAAGCCATTGGAACAAGTTCCTGAAGCTTCCCACTAGCTGGAATGTCGAACAGCAGAGTGAAAACAAACATTTCTGTAAGGTTTGCCTTCTCAGAAAAGATTAAGTCCAGTCCTTCTTGTCTTGCACTCTGTCACTGGTAGCCTCTGGTCCTGTTTGAAACACCAAAGAAGGCAGAACTTTCAATGCTGGTGGTTTGTGGATAAAAAAAAAAAGAAAAAAAGCTATGGAGGATGTTTTGCTTTGGGCAGGGATTTCAGGCTGCAGCAGGACCCAGCCTGTACACTTGTGAAGGGCTGTGCTCAGCCTCTTGGGCTGGAGGAAGATGAGAGTACAGTCATGCCCCATGTTCATCAGTGCTCTTCTAGGAGTGCCTGCATCAGGTAACCCTCTGCCTTTCACCAAATTCGGAGTCCTCAGCTCAGAATTCATGAGGCATCCCGAGTCCGCATTCGATTCTGCATTTGGTGTGATTTCAGACCAATTGCTGTCCCAGAAATGCTGCTCTGGGGTCAGTAGCCCCTCTAAACTCTGTTTTGGATGGCCCACCTTTCCCTTGACAGGGAAGAGCACAGAGTGCACGTGTGTCTCCAGCTGGCCAGGCAAGAAGGAAGCTTTGCTATTTGACATGACTTTTTCCTCTTTAATACGGGTCCAAGCAAAATCACAGTCTCTGTTGCTTTGCATCTTTGAGAATAATGCAGTAAGTAAAATAAGATGATAATTGAAATATGGAAATGGCTTAAAATCTATGTATCTGAAGGTGACTGGGGTATTAACATGAGATGAACTTTCTTGTGACCTCAATGCATGCAAAGATTGACACCTATACAGGATCAAAGGAGCTTATGAAAGGCTACAGTACATGAGAGGAAATTGAAAGTGTGTAGGTTGTTGATCTCAAGAGTGGCTTTTATTAGTTATCATACATAATAAGTATTGTGTCAGAAATGAAGGGGATTAACTCTCACCCAAGGTACTGCACCTGAGCAAATATTGTCTTGCCTGGGTGAAATTTGTGCCAACACAAAGAAGACTTGGTATGAAGCTATGTACTGCTTAAGTCTCACTTAAGTCTTCAAAATGAGGATTGCTCAGAATTTTAGTGGTATGAAATTATAAGGACTATTTTCAGCCCTTATATTGCTACAGTGTATATCTTGGGGGCTTCTGGAGTAATGTAGAGCCTCACCAGAGGATGTCAAAGCTGTTGGAAAGTGCTTTCTGTGCAGACTGACCACTTTCTAGATTTGGGAGGTTTTCGTGTCACTGAACTGAAGCTCTGAAAGGCTGTTAGAGAGAAACTAAATGGTTAAGTGAGTTTTAATGGATGAATGTCTTATTCTCTGCTGTGTTTTCCAATGGCTCAAGTGCTTTGGTCTATGTGAACCAGCAGAAGAATATTTTGCTGAGGTCAGTAGGTTTTTTTGTGAAACACTGTAAATTTTGGAACAGCAGCTGACAGTTTGTTGTTGGAAGTATGAATAGAAAACTCAACATTTCAGAATGAAAGTAACAAATGTTTTCAGGTGAGAAGAAGAAAATTCTGTGTCTTGAGAACCAAGGAACTATTTTTCATGCTGAATCCTTCTGTCTTGATCTGCTTCTGCCAGATGATATTCACCTTTCAGCCACACTCTTGCACCTGGGTACAGTTTGCACACCTCTTACACCTCTTGCTAAATATTTTCTGGTTTACGGAAGAATGGTGAAATGGTTTCAAGAACAAAGACCATTCACTTGACATCCATTCCCATATTTAATTGCCTGTCTTCAGTTACAAGGCATGCCTGTGTAAGATGGACTGTAACCACCAGAGGGGAAAGGCGTAGGATATAATCTTGTACACACAGTATTTTCAGAAAAACATTTCCTAGGGTTTTTTTGGTGATTCCCATATTTATTATGTCTGCCTTTTGTCCTGCTACAACATAGGCTGAGAGGAAAAGAAATGGGGAACCTCATGGTGTCTTTGTGTAAATCTGCCTCTCTTGTGCGTTGACCTGTTTCCAGGAATATCTTGTAGTGATGCCTCTGTTTTTTCCATACATGTTCCAGGACATGAAGATCACTAATGGGGTGTAGGAGACTCTAGAACATTCTCATATTAAAACTGTTCCTTCTGAGAGGAGGTTGCTGCATTGACATTGCAATATTTTTGAGGGGCTTGTGTTGCCTGCAGCCCTCATTACAGCTTACACATCCTGAGAATGCTTCTCTTCTCCACCAAGCTGATCCCTGAGGCATTGCTGTATGGCTGGTTTGCTAGAGTTGCTGGTTAGTCTGAAGGATCATTTTACACAGTTTTGGGGTTTTCTTCCCCTTTTATTTTTCTTAAATCCTTTGGAACTCAAGTATATTCTGATCTGATATTGTTAGATTCATTTATTCTGTTTCTCTATTAATTTGATCTTACACATATAATTGTAAGCACTATTTTTTTATAGCTTGCATTCATGTAGTAGTTGTGTTCTGAGCTGGAGGTAATTAGTGATCTGAGGAATCCAGGCCAGTGCTGGTTTAGGTAAAACAATCACAAAAGAATAGACCTGCTCTGCATTCCAGGAGCCCTATAGTGCTTCTCTGGCATTTGAGGAGACCATAGGGTGGTGATGAGCTCCTCTGTCCTTCATCTAATATTTGCCCAGTATAAGAACAGTGGAAAGCAGGTCATTGTCCTGGCAATACTGCTGTCACCATTTTGCAGATGAGGAAATTTTTGGCAGAAGAGAATCACATGACATAATCATTATTCCTCTAATATACATCAGATAGTGATCTATAGAGGCATGAATTTGGCATTGTAGTACCTTTTACCTCCTTCCCAAGTTTGGCAGAAGACCTTGTATTCTTCCTGATTTCTGTCCTAGTCAGAATTGTTTTGTCATCTGCTCCAAATTAATTTCTGTAACTTTCCTTGATTTCCCAAATAAAAATATTGGATTGCATTTGCATCATGTTTACAATGTGCGTGGAGGTGAGGTGAAATCTCAGAGGAGTCAGATCATGGATGTTCAATTTTGCATCTGCATTGTTGTGACCAAGCTGTGAGTAAGCACAGAGCAAGCAAGAACCTTTCTGTGCTAGGTGAATTTCTAGGGAGTCCTTCCTTTCCATGGTCAACAAAAAGTTTTGGAAAGCGGGATGATTTTCCCTTGATGTGTTTTTGCTACATCAAGGAAAAAGTAAGGAAATATAAATTTCTTTATTATTAGGGGGAAAAATGCATTTAGATTTTTGGTTTGATGAACTTGATCCCACACTGAAGAGAAAGAGAAGGGGAGACAGAGAAGTCAAAACTTTTTCTATGTTACTTATTTCTAGAAAAACATCACTAGTGAGCTTATTAGTATGGCATTTTCAGTGGAAATACAGTATTTCTGCTGGACAAAATGCAAGAATGTTTTATCTCATGGAATTTCCCACTCAGGAATGGAACAATTCTTCATACTGCCACAGCTGCCTCAGCTCCTGATATGGATTTAGCAAGTAGCTCAGAAATACCCATCAGAACCCAAAGACAGTTGCTGTGGTAGTTTTTCAAAACCTTAAAGGGGTGTACCAAAAAAGTCAGCAAAAAACATTTGCTGTAAAAATTGTTGATTGCAAAATAGGAGGGATCCTGCATTTTGTGAGAGTTACTGGCCATTTGTTTGGATTTCTCCCACAGCAGGTTCTGCCTTGAATACACTACAAAATTTAATTCTGTTGTGTTTTCTGTGCACTGAGCCCAAGCAAAAGTCTTCTGTGATGTCAGTGCCATTTTGCTCTTAGAGATTGTAGCTTTCAGCTTGATGCTTTCTTGTAATGACACTACTCTTGTTCATCCCTGTTTTGATGTTCTTTTGATGTAAAATGTGTTTTCTGAATGAATGGGTTTGCTCCTTGTTTATAATTCAAACTGCTGAAGCCTATTTTCACTGGATTTTTAATTACACAACATTTCAATCCACAGAGTTAATTTTCTTTGAGAAGAATCCTCAAAAGGCTTTTAAATACCAGGGTACCACTTTTTGTTCTGGAAGTCCCTGAGTCACAAAGTACTGCAGGAGACTGTGCTGAGCAGGTATCACTCTGTACTTACTCTGATATCACACTGTTTCCTAAGTTTGTGTAATTGGTTAGTGATGGAGGCACGATGATTATGTGGTCTCCCCTGGTACAGCTCCTTTATATCCCCAAACACACAAAATGTGTGTTTGTCTTCATTCCTCATGTCTTTTTTGGATCTCACTTTCTGCATTTCTTGTTATATAATTGGAAGTCACAAACGGGTAAACATTCAGGGTAATATCCTAGCAGAAGTCCCAGACTGTGGGACTGACTGTGGCTGTGTCAGTACACCGGGCAGGGCCAGGAGCAGTGGTGTTGGTGACCTGTGGGGTTTGGGTGTTAGCACTCTCTGGGGAATGGTTCTACCCGTGCCAGACAGTGCTCTCTGCAGCTGGGCCTGGAGATGGGTCAGGGCAGCGGCGCGAGCCAGGGACTGTTCCAAGCAGGCAGATACGGATGAGAACTCCTCTTTGGGGACTGAGCAGAAGGACAGAATTTAGCCATATGGACATGGACTGTGCCATAAAAGTTGTGCTCAGGGGCAGGGAATTGGCCCTGAACTGCTGTATTTTCTATTCCAAGGCAGGCCTGTTGATTTCTGTGCCACAGTGCCAGGCCCTAAGACGGAATGCATTTACAGCTCTCTGTATACAGGACGTAATTTTAATGCTTGGCTCCTGCTGCAGAAAATGTCACAGCAAACTTCAAGAAGATTGTTTATGTCCCCAGAACGTTAAGCTGGAATAATGACTCTAATTTATTTATGCACATTTTGACAGCTTGTTATGTTTTATTCCGTAAAGCTAAATGTGGTCTCAGCACCTTGGAGTTATTGCTACCGAGTAATGATGCCAGGGAGAGATAGGAATTTCTGTCTCTGAGCAGGGAAGATCTTTTCCATTCTGTAAGGATTTAAAGCTACTGTCCTTGGGGCTGCTTATATGTTTGAGAACGTACGGTGAAACTGAGGGGTGATGTGTCCTATCTGCATAACTGAGTGGGAACAGATCGACTCTACATCAACACTGAATGCTTGAATAACCCAGAAACCAGTGACCTTAGCGTGGGAGCTGTCACACTCAGACAAGAGATGGGGAGCTCTGTCCTAGAGTAGAGACCTGTAAATGTAATGGTGTGTTACACAATGGTGTACAGAGTTCTGTAATGTGACTCAGTTTGTTTTGGATCTGCTGAGTGATACAGATTGGGTACTCCCTTAGGAGAGACTCAGTGCCTCTCTATGGAGGTCTGAAAGACAGACCCCTTCTGGTCCGAAAGGGTTGTGTCATTTCTGGGTCTGTTTTATGTACCCATAATATTTCCAGTGTCTAATATAATGCTTTAAGTTTGATAAAATATTGACAGCTAATCAAGGTGTTCATAGGAGCATTGAATAGCTTTGTAAATAAGTAGAATATGATATTAGTGGGTAGAAGGCAGTTTTGATGAGGTATTTAAATGAAAACAAAAGAAAACAACTGTAAAACCAGAACACTGGTCACTGGATCCTGTATGATTTTGAGTTTCTTTTCCTGTTGTCTACAGCAATAGCTATACTGTTAAAGAAAACTATGAGGAAGGATCCCCACTCACCACATTGTCTACTATTGAGTACTAGAAAACTTCCTGGCAGGCTTTAGGCCTGGAGCAACTAGATTTCTCTCAAATAATTTACAGGCACCATTCAGGAATGAGCCTCAGCCCTGGACCTGTTCCAAACAGGTACCTGACCATATTGTTTTGGAGGTTAAGAAGGTTAAATAGTATGAACAGGAAATGTTTGCAGGCAGTAGCTGTAACCCCAAAGAGCTGTCCCAGGTTTGTTCAATTGTGTAGTGCAGATCAGCTAATGCAAACTTACTTCTATAGCATATACATTGGAAAGCCGTGTTGAAATGGGAAAGAGGAGAAAGTGTATGCTTAATCTAATCCAAGATATATGGGGATGACAGAAATTGCATTAACACAGACTTTTAATTTCTTCCTGAATATCTTCTATTGGCTCTTGACAATAGTAGCACAAGAAAAATAACATTCATGATGGGCCAGTGTGGATCCCTGGAGTCTCAGTAGGGACTGCTGAGAGACAGAGCTGTAAATATGTCATGAAGGACTGAAAAGGAAAAGGTACCACTCTAGGGGGGAACCCTAAGTGTAAGTGTTGGCTCATGTTCAGTAACCTGGGTGTTGGAGC
Organism: Vireo altiloquus; assembly: GCA_013396875.1. NCBI lineage: Eukaryota > Metazoa > Chordata > Aves > Passeriformes > Vireonidae > Vireo > Vireo altiloquus. Next base: position 1,006,359 of record VZRF01005657.1, on the reverse strand, counting down.
AGACTGATCATCGCCCTTGGGCTTTGGTCTGTGTTTTAATGCATTATTTTTTTAATACTTTCTCTTAATGGACTACTCCAACAGCACAGTTTCCAGGGCCAAATTTATTTATAGTCCACATGGAGAACATGAATAGTTACTGCTTCAGAAACAATAGGAGAATGTTTGCTGCTGATATAGATGCACTGATGAGAATGATCCTATTACCATTCAGTTACTAACTCCTTCATCAAAGCTTTAACCAGTTTATAATCCAAGAGAAAGAGCTGTGGGATTAATCAAATTCTAGTAGTAGAAGTTTGGTTTTCTCACTCATGCCCTGAGGGAACGATTAAAGTCAATTTGACAACTGACCGTCTTAGCAGTCCAAGTAAGGAGATCTGCTTGAACACAGAGAGTGAGCTGAATTCCCACCTTTTTTGGTGGCATTTTGGCATTTCGTATTAGGATTTGGCTCTCCTATGGTGTATGTCTCACAGGGATGGTTTATCAGGATGGCACGTGCGTATAGGTCTGTGATCACTGTGACTGGTCTCTAAAGTAATTTCCTGGAAAAATAATATCAAAATTGCAAGTGTTAGTGATTTTTGTGTAATCAAATGCAACTGAAAAGACAGATATACAAGAACTTGGGCCAAATCTTGGCTATAACCTTATATTTGAACTGTGTACAGTATGGCATGCTCCACTATCCTTTCTGTGCCAAGGTAGAAATTGGTTCAATTTCCAGAAACAGTTACTGTTCCTGTTGTTAGCAGAGGCAGAACTTGAAGATCATTGAAGAAATGAGCCATTGGAAGTAAGTTAAGTTCTACCATCAGTGAAGTCTGCTGTCATCATCCACAGGTGTTTTTCACTGTGGCGATTTAACCTTGGCTCCTAGTCCTATCTTAAACTATCTGGTTTCTTTTCAGAAATGGCTGGTCCTGACACATAGTGAATAATGCACAGCCTATGTCTTTTTAGGGCCTTGCCCTGGACTATGTTCATCTTGCAAAATACACATAGTTAATTTCTGTTGTGTCCTCTTGTCAGAAAAAGACACTGGCAACAAGGAGTAGCTAATGGAGTTCCTGACAGCAGGTGTTTCTTTTAATTTGGCTGCTATAGGGGTTTTTGATATAATAGCAGGATTTTTTTATTTTCTTGTCTGTTAATTCATGAGAAAATGAGTTATGGACCTGAGGCCTGGACTGCATTAGGAAGTTGCCGTGCTTTAAATTAATTCTCTTTACAATCAAATGGAACCTTTGGATATTTGGAAAGGCTAGCCACCAAATGCTTCCTGTTTTTTTATACTATAGACAGGAGTTCTCATCTTCGTTCCTGCTCCAGAGAGATTAATCCTGCAGGACAAGGGGTGGTTAGCCTTCTGTCAGATAAGTAAATACAATGTGGCAAACTTGAAAGCTCATCTTTTCTAACTTTCCATTAATTTTGTAGCTAGACAGGTAAAAATAGACTGCCTTCTAGATATCCTAGTTTCCAGCCCATCAAATTGTGTAGTTGTGTATACTGAGCTGCAGCCCACAACAATTTTTAGCATTTTGCATTGTATGGACAAATGGAAGTAGGAGAGTGTGACTTTTTATGACTTTTATAAGGAGTTGGCACAAGGTTATATAGTTTAATTCAGGCTATATTTTGCTAGCTTTTGCGCATATGGAATAGCATCTTTCTCTGCAGTAATCTTACCTGTTAATGCTGTCAGAATCTGTCCTACCAGCTGGAGTGAGCTATTTCACACTGTATCTGATGTTGTTTCCTTTTTGTCTGTTGAGGCAGAGTGCTTTGCTGTATATCCTGATATCCCATGACTCCCCTTTTGGAGCTCTGTTCACACATCTTGATTCCATCTGTACTCTTGAAGAGGCCTGCTAGGTAGAAGATGTATCTGTCAAACACATGTCCATTCTGGACAGCAGCCCTTTACGGGTCACGCCTTGAAACATCGCTAATTTGATTTCAAAGGGAGCTATTACAAAATGCCTTTTGTGTTGTAAGGCCTCAGGAGAAGGACCTCAGTTGGACACAGTGAAACGCTGCAACTGCTATAGCCATGGAGTTCCTTGTTGGAACAGATATAAGAATCAGTCATGTCTTTGTCCTGGAGACCTGCACCTCTTCAGGAGAAGTCCCCTGATGTGAGAGGGGGATGGCTGAATGCGTGTTAAAAGGTCCAGGGGACAGAATCTTAGTGATCCACAGCATCCATCAGATGCTGTCCAAAGCTGTTGAACAACCTCAGGAAATGAGTGGAAATCTGACTCTTGTTTGGCTATCCTGAATCCTGAGAATGGCGCAGTGGGTGCAGAGGGTTGACGTACACATCTGTGCACTCCCTGGCAGTGCTTTGAAGATCTGTGTTGCAGCCTGTGGCTTTTTATGATGCAGTCATGTGCATTTTTAAGACTTAGAATTAGACACCTTTGTGCTTGAAGTTAAGCATGACTGTGACTCATTCAGCTGTCACTCTTACAGTCTTGGTGTGAGAACCATATGGAATGGAAGAAGTATCCAAGACCCAAGATGCGAGTTTATGGATTGCATGACAGGAGGCCAAACGCTGAAACAGCATCTAGCAAAAGTGGATACTTGGTCAAAATTTCCACTTCTATTTGGTCAAATTTCCAACATAAATAAAACCATTGTCTTGAAGCATGGCCTTTTCCCACGGGTAAGCTGTGGATCTTCCCCCACAGCTAATTCACTATTTTCAGTTAGTTACAGTTGCTCATAAGCTGCACAATCTCTGAGCACATTAGAGCCGTAGTAGTAGCCTGTCTGGCATTTGTAAACAGACAACACTTGGGACTTTGTAATACTCTAACTCAGTGCAGTAGTGTGCCAAAATAAAGGTCATTTCAATTTCATATTATGTCACGCAGTTTTGAAGTGACATGTGTTTAATGATTTTTCTCCAGTAAATGAACAATAGCAAGTATTAAACTAATACTCTTTGATGATATGCCCACAAAAAAGGCAAAATCTTTTTTAAAATGTTAAACTAATATTTCACCAGAAAAAAATCCCACAACACATAACAAAGATTCCAACCGTACCCAAAGCTTCTGCAATGAAGAAAATGAGACTTCTTGGCCTTTTCCAGGTGACTGTTTCCAAAAGTCTCACTGTAATTTATTTATGTGTGTCAATCACTACAGAGTGAGGCTGATCTTCTGATAGAGAGAGAAAAGCATGAAGGGTGAGAGTGGAGCTTATCACAGAAGCAGTATCACAAACCTCGTAACAGGACCATGAAAGGAGTGAAAAACTGGTCCTTATGTGTATGAAGCCTATAACTGTGCATAGAAATGTTTAAAGTCTTCTCATTTAGCAAAGCCTTCCTATCTTCCAACTCTGCCTAGTACTCCAGGTAGTTTTTCTCTGCCATCTTTCTAGCAGGCTATGGGCTCAAACAGGCATGAACTCATAGGTTGCCCAGGAAGGCTGTAAAGTCTCCATCCTTGGAGGTATTCAAAAGCCATCTTGACATGGTCCTGGGCAACTTGCTTCAGGTAGCCCTTCTTAAGCAAGGTGGTTGAGTCAGATGAGCCCCAGATGTCCCTTCCAATGCCAACCATTCTATGACTGATTCTGTGGCTGCTTGATCAGGGCTACTGACGTCTTGTTATTCAAAGGCCTAAAGGCATTGAACAAAATTTGTTACCTAGTCTTGGTTTTGGGAATGTTGCTTTTGGTGTTGGCAGTTGATTGTGTGCCACGTTTAAGAAACTAACTGTTCCTTCAGCACAGAATAGGCGAAAGAACTGTTTTGATTCTTGGTGGTGTAGCTTTTGAGTGTGCAGGAGGAATGGCCGTATTGAGGTTGCCTCTCCTAGGAAGAAGTGTGAAGATTCCAGGAGGTAGGACGAATACCTAAAGGTAAATGGCTGGTAGTGTGAACACTGGGGATGTACACCTTACAGCAGTTTGTAACAAAGCCTGTATCAGCTGGTCCTTGCAAAATTGGTTGTTAATATTCTACTTTATGTTGTCAGAGAATGAACTGTCTCTTGAGCTGGTCACACAAGCCAAGTCGTGTCTTCTGTTTGATCACTACTCCCACTGAAATAAAATTGATGGTAAACTGTAGACCAAGAAGTCAATACTGAAGGCAAAATAAATTACCTGTCCCTTTGCACCTCCTGTCTGACCTCACTGAGCAATATGAAGAGATCAGGCAAAATTTGGTATAAGCTGCAATCCTAGAATGAGGCCGCTAAAGAAATCCCAATTAATTTCCTTTGGAGACATGTTTTTCTGAATGGCACTTTAGGTACTCAAACTGCAAAAGGCCCGGAGTGTTGCATACAGATGATAGACCTTCCTATCTTGTTCAACTGATCAATTGTTTTTTTGGGTCAGTGGTTATATGACATTATTTAACAGAGGACAGCTAAGTCCACATAAATAGTATTTTAAAAAGCAGAAAGAGATTGTGTACTTGCTGTCTTAAGTACACTGAGCCAGTGATGAAATTTAATAAAACAACCATTCCTTACCACTCAATTGTTCTTACAGCCTGTCCTAAAATGTTTTACTATCAATAATCATTGCAAATATAATATGATATTCCTATTTTTCCACTGCATGGACTTTCATGAGCTTCAATGATGATAATATTTGGCTTAAAAATTATTTTAACAAATTTTGAATTGTTTCTAGTCATATCAAATTCAATGCCAGAAGATAAACAAAATGGTTTCAGGAATACTTTTGATGCTGAGTTTAATGCATTCATAGTAATAGGAAACCGAAGCTGTTATCTTTTGAATGCATGTACCATGGAACTGAGAAATATCTTAAGAGAACAAATTACTATGTCTTTGTTACTTTTTGACTGATACAATCCCAACAAAGTTAGTAGAAGTGCTCTTTTGAGGAGAGAGCAGGATAGCACTGCCCTTCTCTGCCATGATTTCTGCATAGGTGCACATGCATGGTATTGCTGGTTTTGTCTGTGTTGTCTGTCAGGATAAGTTAAGCCTCAGATCCCCTTTTCCATTCCAGGTGCTGTCATGGTGCCTCTGTGCCGGGTCCTGTGGCTGCTCAGCCCCTGGCACTGGCCCTGGGACACGAGGCACTTGGATGAGGGGCTGAGACAGGAGGAACAGTGCAAGGGCTGGTGCCAGGGACGTCAGAGCCAGTAACCAGCCTGGTGCTATGGGCTCAGGGAATGCCCCCCCGGGACTACAGCTGTGCTGCGGGACTGAAGACAGGTTGGTTTGCAGATGTATAGTAATGCTTCAAGGCTGGCTGTGCTGTCAGAGCATCATGTCTCGTGTTTCACAAGATAATTGTATGCAGTCTTCGGGCCTTTCATGTCTTGTGTTTTATCCCAAGACCCATCTCCTTTTGAAAAGACATTGAAAAGGTTCTAATATATATGTGGGTAGTATTTTGTTCCTAGGAGGAGGAAAAGTTTTCAGACCTTGCATGCAAATTTTTGAAAAGAGAAGGCACACTGTTACATAAACTTGGAGCATGAGAAATGTGAACATGTTCTGTAAATGATGCATTTGTTTGAATGAGTGATCACAATCAAACAATGCATATTAATTGTTTTCTTTTCTTTAGAGTAATCTTGTAGTCCAAGAAAAAGTAGTAAGAACACCATGAAAACAGTCTCCAAACTTTATTGTTGAAGTTTAAGATTTTCATGAGAATATGTACAGTTACTGTCATAAAATCAAAGCTATTGCTTCCATAATAACCATAGCTTTGCCAAAAATGTAGAGATCCTAAACTATTACTATACTAATAGTTTAAAAGACCAATGGTGGGGAATCCTCTTAATTACTTGCCTGTAAAAATATGAGTCACTGGCCATAAAAAAGATAAATTCTTTCTGGTTTTACTTTTGATTTTTGCTGGTACATAGAACTACTACTGAGTTTGCACTTTATATTAAAAATTAATTTTTTTTGAGGGGACTCCCCAAAATTTCTAACTTGCATTAAATCTGTTTTCCTTTGTGTGCTTCATCTCCTCATTAGTGGTTCTTTTAAATTCCAAGATGTTATATGCTGCCCCTGGCAGAAATGTGTATCTCCCAATGGGACTTCTCATGCTGGTAGGTTTTGAGAGAACGCAGTGCACAATCCTTCTGATTTGATTTACATGGGATCAATTGTGGTATTGGTATACATATCTAAGAAAATAATTCAGGTGGTATTGGAGTTGTTTTTGTTACACAGAGTTGGTTTCAGTACATTATAAGAGGAAGAGGCTCTTTTTAGTACTCAGGGAGGGATGACAGATTGGAAGTTATGTTTGGGATGGGCTCTTGTTGCTACTGAAAATAACTGTGGAGTCTCCAGGGAGTCTATTCAACTCTGCCATATCTATGTTAAAAGGAAAACACGTCAATTGCACTGAAGAACTTGGATAAGTTTCTCAAAACCACTTCAGTGTGACTTAGTTTTTTATCAGTTTTAAAGAGTGATGTACCTTTTTCAGACAGGATAGGGATATGAAAAGTAAATAAACCATTCCTGCATCCAGCATGAAGGAAAAAAAGTGTATTAGGAGGAGCATGGAAAAATATATTGTAAATATAAGTTTTACTGCAGGTAATGTCTGCAGTGCTGGCTTTGGGGACCACCTTTCTACCGTTCTGCTCTGTGGGCTTCAAAGGGGCTGTAAAAGTCTGCTCAGAGTGCCCATGTTACACAGTCATGTTACACAGATTTAAATACCTATTATCTGAGACAGCAAAGACTCAGGCCCAGGTATGGATTGTATACGAGTACTTAGTAGACTCTGTTTCAGATGCAGGAAGTTTCCCTGCTCAGGGCAAATGATCCTCAGCCTACTCAGCAGCTGCTCTGCTTAATTGTTCCATAAATTTCTTGGCCAGAATTTCTTTCCTTGCATCAGAAAGAGCACCTTTAATATTAACCAATGAAAATGATTTTTAGGATGCTTTATTTGCCCTTGACAGAAAAACTCTCTATTGGAAGACGTGTCACAAAATGGGAGCTGTGGTTCAGGCTTGGTCATGCTGCTCCTAACTTTTCCACGCATGACTACATTGTAGCTTGAATTGATCATGGCAAGTAAACCTAAGCTGTTAGTTCATTTAATTGTCAGTTCTGTGTCTGTGCAGTAAGTCAGTCAATGATTCTTCTGAAATGACTGCTGCTTCATCACATAGCTGCTCACGTGGCCATCGGATGTGTATTGATGGGGCTAATGGAGTCACGGAGCCAAAATCACATCTAGCAATGTCACAGCTTTCCAGATATTGTCCATGATGGTTATTTGTTCTGCATGGCATCCTGAAAGCCCAGGCAGTATCAGAATCCAATGTACTGCTTTGGGTGATAATAGCCACAAGGCTGAGGAGGCTACGCGAAACTTGAAAGAAGACAGTAAACAGCAGAACTGGTGGTGTTGGAGGTGGTACAGGATGCACACGCTAGCTTTAATCACTTAGATGCAGCATCACTTGGGATACCTTAAAGTGTGAATTTATTAATGATTTTTTAAATATTAAGCTTAACGATAATATTTTAATTGAAAAGAACTTTACAATGGACTGTGCTGGCCATTTTGAACCTAGCAAAATAGATGACGAATTTTTTATGAAGCAGATGAGAGGGTAGTTTTGATGAACATTAGAAAGACCAGCAGCAATCCTAGAAGCTAGTCTAGGGAAAATTTAATTTGTCCTGAGTGCAGCAATGCACCTATTACTCATCTGGAAACATCTTGTAGAAAACAGCTGTTAGGTCACTAGTTCACCTCACCCTGAAGATAGGATTTCTCTTAACTGTATTCTGTCTTGAGATGTTTTCATGTTATTTAGAAAGCTAATATTAATTTAACCCTATTTTCCCTCTTTTGCATCTCTGAGACTGCTGTTAATAATTTCTGCCTCTTGGATGTTTTGCAGAATTTGCAGACTCACCACTTCTGATCACTGACTACCTTGGCTATATGTGAAGTACTGATATGGAGAAGAAAACCTGTGTATTCCACTAGTGACCCTTCTCTGCCTCCTTTGCATCTAAAGAAAATTATGTGTTTTTAATAGCTTCTTTTTCTTCCAAGATTGCTCTCTCTTTGCCAATGTCTTTCCTTAAAAATGTCTTTGAGACTTATCCTGGGGACCATAATGATTATCTTCATCAAAGAACAAGAAAGCAGAACAACCTGTAGCATCTGAGAATTATGCCTCGCATCTACAGTTTGATAAGATGGGATTCATGCAACATCTCAGAATAACTAATTTCTTTCAGAGCAGAGGTATTTGATTGTTATTTATATTGATAACCATTCCATCATTCAAAGAATTCTTCTAGAAAACAGGATTCTATATATTCAGTATATAAACTGAAAACTTCGTATTTCTGGGGGAGAGGTCAGTGGTGATACTTAGTGTTGTACAAATGATCTGGGATAATGATAAGTAATTTGCAACCACCTGGCACTGTGTGAACCAGCCAGAGAAACATGCCTGGGGTGTATTAGGGAGAAATTATACAGCTGCATATTTTTTATGCTGAGATCATCTGCGGGGCCTTGACCAAGAATTAGTTCTTTCTCAGAATGAAGAAGATTAAAAAAAGGTGTGTTCAGCTGCGCAGCACTGGAACAGCACTTAGCTAATGAAGGTCCTCTAAGCTGATGAAAATGTTGGGAGTTAGTCTTGTTTCCCTGCTGCTTACTGTGCTGAAGCAAGACCATTATAGGACCAATGCAGTGTATCCATAAGAATGTAGAACTCAACTTTAAGAAGCTCTTAAGAAAGAAACTGGGGTGTTTTTTTTTTGTTTGTTTGTTTGTTTTTTTGTTTGTTTTTTTTTTTGTTTTTTTTTTTTTGTTTGTTTGTTTGTTTTTTAAGTACTTTTATAAGTAGTATTTGCAGAACTTAACAAATGGTCTAAAAATGGTACTTTATTAATGTGCTTAGGAAACAATAGGTATGTTATGGTACTTAAACAGGATGTTACATCTGGCTCACCTAAATCAGGATTATTTTGTAAGAATAAGGATTGATAATATGAATAAGTATTTACAGGATCAGATTGCACTCTGCAATGGAAATTTATTACAGTTAATGGTTCCTCTAGCTAGTCATTCACTGCCAGGAAAACCCTCTCTATTGATTATTATTGTATATTAATGGATCTATCAGATATTTATTTGGTAAGTTTCTTGGTTAAATTTTCCTTATTGATTTCTCCCAGGGGTAAATGAGTTGCAGAAGTGGAAATAGGCAGTTCTCTTCTGCTAGGTCTGGGTATTTAAATGTATGTTCAAAATATCAGTTATATTACAGGAGCATTTGGAACAGACATTTGGATTCCAATAACATAGTGGATTGAAGACTTTTTATTATATAAAAATTAACTCAGCAACAGATGGATGGACTATGTCAAGAATCCTAACATGTAGGGAATCACAGGAGGGAAAATTTCCAGCAAAATTCTAGATACCTGTCTTCAGAAATGTCTGTGAAGAAGTCAAAGCTGTGTATGTAAATCAAACTTCACAGTTTCAGCTACCACTGTTGTGTGTGCAAATGGAAGTTTAGGAAGCATAAGTTTAGTAATTTCCTTTAAATTGATTGTGCCAATATCTGAGAGGTGATTGGATGAATTTATCGGTGTTCCAGATATAGCTTATAATTGCTGCTTCACATTATAAACAAGGCCATTAACTAAAACATATCTACATTTACTGAAATGAGTTTCATTCATTGAAGACATTGGGGCGCATTTAATGCCTTTTTGCTTTGTGAAAAGACTGCAATAAATTTTTTGCACTTGCTAATATTTAAATCAAGTGTCAAAGTTAACTCAAATGATTACTTTGATGGAGGAGCAGGTTTTATGCATTCAACCAAACCGTCTTTTTTTTACATAAACATTTTTTATGGCAGGTTTATTTTTGAGAGAACTTTGTGTAAAGACATTGCTGTCAGGAAGAAACATTGGAATTTTAGGATTATTTGAAACAAATGTATAGGGATATGTTATATGTTGTGACTATGCAGCCTCACATGCAGTTGGATCAAATGGACTTGCAATAATGATGGACCAAACCTGCAATTAAATTCTCTAATATTTCAGTGGACATGATTTCATGTGAAGTTACTTTGGGATGAAGCTCATGATCCTGGACCTCTTTTCTGAATATATGTATGAAGATGCTTCATAAAACAAATCATAACAGAGGACTTGTTTCAGTGTATGGAATTTCATGCACAAGGCTACACATCAAGATGAAATTTAACATAATGCATGTGTACCGGGATTTGCATGATTCAATTTTATTGCAGTTAAATCTGATGGTAACACTAACCTGTGGATCAAACAATAATTGCAATGAGGGGGGAGTCTCATGCAGTGTTTCTGCTACCTCATCCTGCAATAAGATAAAATATCAAATGGACAATATTTGCAGAGTTACTATCACTTCTCATAGATTTATCATATTTTGATTATAAATCTAAGAAATTTAAACTTGGTATTTACTTCTTAGAAATTGATCCACAATAAAATATAATTTTGAACTGCTGGAGAATTAAAGCAGTTCATAATGCATGAATTCACTAGCTTCTTTTTTGGAAGCACTTGTCAGAACCACTGTTTTTTACACAAGCAGTTGATATATAAAGGCAAAACAGGTTCTAAAAACTGGGCTAGTGTTACCTAGCAAGAATTGTTACAACTGATTATGCCCACACTATGAACTTCAGTATTGTACTTTTCAAGCAAGTACTTTTATATGAATTTTCAGGCAGTGGGCACAATAATTCAAAGCTTGCTGCCTTCATTTGAAAGTTAATTTGGATGAAAGTAAGGTTTGCATTTAAAGTGCAAAAGCTCTTCCTGCATAAGTGCATGCGTGGACAGTCCTAATTCAGGAATTAAAGTGTCTTCTGGTTTCACTTAATCTACTTTGAAAATAGTAGCATTTACCTTAATCTTTCATGGAACTGGAACGGGTCTACTTATTCCAGTCCACCTCTGAGTTATGCTGGAAAGGGAGTAGCTTTTCTGAATAGCTACCATTAATTTCAGAAATATTTTTGTAACTGTTTAGGTCTGAGCCTGATCTCAGCATATATTGACATGTACTGCAGCCTTTCAAATCTCAGGTCTAAATTTTTCAACTTATCAAATAACAGGCTGCAATTTAAATGCTCAGAGGACTGGGTTCCAAAACAGAACCTAAGTTGTACTGAGTATTTGTGACAGAAGTGTAACTTTGATTTGTGGCATTTACCAATCTCAAGCTACAGTTGGTTTTCTGTTGGTTATAGGTATAGTAGTAGCAATATTTAACAAAAAAATGGCAATGATGTTAGTCATTAATTGAAAAAATTGAACCGTTGATTGTTTTGGTAGAGAGAAAATCAAGGCATGTGCACAAATCCCATCAATCTCACTTAAATGGTGCTGTAACTTAGGAATAATTCCTTGCATCAAGACTTAAGACTGTCAGCTGTAAGGAGCAAGTCTTGTTATCTCCAAGTGTCTGAACTGTGCTTAACCAACTAGAACTGTTATATGGTTGAGAGCTTCAAACATAATTGCAAAACATTATATAAGCATCTTTTTGGCATTTCAGTAGAATCTGAGAGTTAAAAATAAAATCTTTGCACTTAGTCTTTTGGGGAACTAAAGTCATTATTCTTTCTTTATTTATTTTAAAATGATCATTTAAGATCCTTATGCAGTTTTTATAAAGGCTGATATGCATACTTGGGTTACTGTGAAGGTCAAATACTCTGCATATTGAACGTTTCAAGCTGCTGTCCTGCTTGAGTTCCAAATCATTAGCTTAGCAAATGGGAGCCTAAATATAAGCAAAGTCAATAGGGAGAAAAAAATCCACTGCATAGTATGTCTAGTGATAGAAAAAGCTACAGAATGCAAACATAAATTTTTAATTCTACACTCTTTAATTTAAAAAAAACCCACCCACACCACCTCCACTCCCCTCCCCCCTGACAAGCTTGCAAAAACTAGGTCTGAATTCCCAGTGGGAATAATGAGCAACAGCAAGAGTGAATGCTGGGAGAGTAGAATGCAATTGTATTAGTCTCCATCACAATGGGAGGTAAACCCAAATCATTTATAAAACGTAAATGCTGGCAGAACACAGGGAGCTCAGAGCACCACACTGCAGGTGTGATTTATGAGGCTGGGGACTGGCTATAAATCAAACCCTTTTGTTTTAAACAGTACTGCTTCAACGCAGGAGATCAGTTTACATGTAGAGGAAATGATGAAAAAAATGCAGTACATTGCATCCCAAGAATATTAGAGAATCAGCTTTACAATGTGACTATCAGGACCACGCTCAGACAATGGGTATCTGATGCGCAATTTAACGAATGCTCCCACTGCTGAACAGAATGCCCTAATCTAGCAACTCAGGTTTGTTTCAAATGTATTAATCATAGGATCTATTTTGTGAGACCAGCTGTTAAAATCGTTGCACTTAGGGTCAGGAGTACATTGGCTACTCCTGTTAACTAGCTAGTGGTGTCCTTTTATGCCACCAAAAGCCCTGCCTATTTCTATGTTATCTGTATTTTTCCTGAATTCTAAAGGTTGATGGGTCTCATCATTTAGTGGCCTTGTCCTATGGAAATGGACGAATAAAACAATTAATTCCTAAAGATTCAAATAGAGAGTAGACATCCTACAAAGTTCTGCTCAATTACAGGAAAATGCACGCCTGGCAAGGAAAAGTGCTTTTCTCCCTCTATTGGTTATATAATTATTAAATGGAAGAGATTTTAAAGGTAATGAGAAAAGTGATTTCTTCTGCTCTGCTTTCTGGATCTGCCGGAGTTTATCTTGGCTGCATATTTTGCATTCATTTTACATGCGTGCCACTAGAGCCTATGCTATATGATAAAACCACACTGTGTATCCTGCAGTGTGGGCCAGAGAAGCACTTTTTCGAGAGAACGAAAGGCCTACATAAAGGTTGGTGCGGCAGTCCTATAAGTTTTCAAATAAATTTATAGTGAAACAAAAGCTGCATGTGTTGTGCATATCCTGATCATTTGGTGTGATGGCCTTATCATGGAATTGTAGAATGGCCTGGGTTGGAAGGCACCTTAAAGATCATTTAGTTCCAACCTGCCTGCCATGGGCAGGGACACTTTTCACGAGAATAGGTTGCTCAGAGCCCTGTCCAACCTGACCTGAAATGCTTCCAGGAATGGGGCATCCACAGCTTCCTGAGGCAACCTGTTGTAGTACCGCAACCACCCTCACAGTAAAGAATCCCTTTCTCATATCTAATCTAAACCCTATTTTTTTTTTTTTTTTTTTTTTAGTTTGAAGGCCTTCCCTCTTGTTCTGTCACTACATGTCCTTGTAAAAAGTCCCTCTCCATCTTTCTTGAAGGCTCTCTTCAGGTACTGTAATGTCACAATTAGGTCTAACCTAACCCCTGTCTTTTCCAGGCTGAACAAACCTGGTTCTTAAAGCCTTTCCTCATAACAGAGGTGCTCCATCCCTCTCATTATCTTGGTGATCTCCTCTGAACTCACTCCAACAGGTTCATGTCCTTCCTGTGCTGGGATCCCAGAGCTGGATGCAGCACTGCAGGTGGGGTCTGAGCAGAGCAGAGGGGCAGAATCCCCTCCCTCTCCTGCTGCCCATGCTGCCTTTGATGCAGCCCAGGACACGTTTGGCTCTCCAGGCTGCAAGGGCACACAGCCAGGTCATGTCCAGCCTCTCACCCACCAGCACCCCCAAGTCCTTCTGGGCAGGGCTGCTCTGAGTGTGTTCATCTACCAGCCTGGATTGATACCAGGAGTTGTCTGACCCAGGCAGCACCTTGTACTTGGTGATGTTAAAACTCATGAGATTCACTAATGATTTAGCCATGTGAAAGTAAGAATTTGCACTCATAAGCAGAGTGCCTTTATGTAAGCAAGCAGTCAAGAGACATCTTGAATTGAAATGCTTTATTACTTTCCAGGAGTCCAAACTGCACACAGTATGGAAACACGTGTGCACAATTTCCAGGATTTTTCGGAGGTTCTGGTTTTGATAGAGGCAACATCAGCTATTGCTGGAGGCATTAATATCAATTGCTTGTGTGACAAAAGTATCATTTCACTGAAATAATTGATTTTTTTTCCTTACTTACTATTATAAAAAGTGCATCTAGTACCATAAATTTATGGAGCACTCTATAAATGTAAAAAGATATTCCCTGCTCAGTAGACCTTGCAATCTAAATTAGGCCAATATATGAAAAAGATATTGATGGTGAACAGAGAAAAGAAACAAGTTACTAAAATTGCTTTTATCAATTTCTTTCCAGCTGATAATGGGCCAGAATTTTAAAGGTATTTGGTCTTCTATTTTTTGAAGATTAAAGTGCATAAATGTCTTTAAAAATACAGTCATTTTACATGTAAAATCTAATGCACCACAAAAAGCACATTATGTGGAAGAGGAGCAAATGTGGCTTTGTGTTTTATGAATCTTATCCTGTCCTGGACACTAGAGTCAATTTGAATATATAGCCTTGAAAGCAGAAGGCTGCCCCTGTTATGCAGTCTTCTCAAGTTGCAATGCCATCTTTACAAAAATTTGCTTTGTGATTGGATTCCTGAAAACTCTTTCCATCTTTGGTGGTTTTTTTGTGTGTGTTTTGTGTGTGGGTTGGTTTTTTTTTTTTTTAGTGAAACAAACACTCCGTGTCCTTTCTTTGTCTATTGTGCCCTGTGAGAGAAATAGTTCTGTGGGCCAAAAGCAGTGTTTTAAAACCCATTTGTGCTAACTTTTATGCCTTTTAGACAAGTAAGTCTCTCAAGGGACCTTGTTGCAACACTCAGGAAAGTATATAATTAAAGCTGGTTTAAACATTGAGTTTCTTTAGCATTATAAAGGTTAAATACATGAAAAAGCACAAGAACATTTATATAGCAGAAGTGATAATGACGGGTTTACATCTGCAGCCTCCATGAGCAGTGGAGGTTGTGGCTTTTCCTATGTAGAGTCATCAGGAATAGCTGGTAATTACCAAGTTTGAAGCCTATTGTCTCCTCTAAAAAGCCAACTTGTGTTTTTTTTTGGGTTGTTTCAGAATGACGTGATGTCTGATGGCTCTATTCCTTTTATAGGACTTCTCGATATGCATTGCATTCTGACCAGGGATGGAAAGTAATTTTTGTGAACATATCAACAGAATGATGTGTAATAGATCTAGCAAAGGTTGAAGGCTGGTAATGGTGACTGATGTAGTATCACAGAGAAAAGAGATCTGAACACTGCTCTCCGAGGAGGCCAGCGAGGAGTGAGGTAATAACAGGTTTCATTGCCCAGTTGGGGTTGACAGAAGGCAATATGATTTTGGTCCTCAAATTGTGCTCAGAGGACGGGAGGCAGCATATATTTTACATACATGTGGTAGGTGATAGCAGAGACTTGTTCAGTGATGTAGGAGGCACTGTGATGCATACAAAGGTCTCCTGCAAAGCTGATGAATACTTTTTCCTATTGTGGAGCTGACACATTGTCTGCTTCCCTTCAAACCTTTAGTCCAGCCTTGATGTGGTTTGCTCGCTCTGTAATCTCATCCAGCCAATGGGTATGGCACTGAGGTAAAATCACAGGAGAGTTTTTTGTGTTCTGTAGCAGATGAAGGGAATGTCCTGGACATTCAGAATTTATTCTAACGTTGTGGTTTTAATTTCTGGTAGGTGTGGGCTTGCACAAACTATTTCAAAATGCTGCAATGGCTGCAAGCACGGAATGTTCCAGAGGAGCTTACACAGATACACCTGCTGTCTGTGGGCAGGGTGCGTAGTATTAAGAGGGTGATTCATGACCTTTGCTTCTTAAACCATACCCTTCCACATAGGAAGCTCAAGTAGGTCATGTACTGAAGAGAGCCAGGAAATGTACATGCGTGTGTGATGTGAATCTGATAGCCTGTCTAGTAACCAGGAGTGGCCACAGATGTGCATCCCAGTTTGGCAGATGTGTTTATACATTTTCTGAGATGTTACAGATATAAAGTGTATATCAGAGTTTACAATCTGACCTTAAAAAGTAGATGCCTTTTAAGATTGTATTCAAGTTCCTGGTGATACAAATTAGTTTTCCAACTTAATCAGCATTTGTGACTTGATTCAGCAGAGCATTGAAAATGTACTTATGGCAATCATCATTCAGCAAAATTTTAAACTTTAAATACATGCTGTGGGAATAGAGCTTAAAATTAAATGTGGGTTTACATGAGCTGCGAAACTGGGTTTTGACTTTGAGTGTCTGAATGGGAAAATTAGTCATGAAAGTTTGGTTCATAGTGTGAGATTTCTTCTTTCTTACTCAGGAGGGAACTGGCATAAGAGGTGTCACTGGAAACCACAGTGAACAGTTAGCAGGATGTTTTAGCATCCCTTTTGAAATAAAAGATAAACATATAAGTAGGTATAAATTAAGCAGAAATAGGGTTTTTTTAACATTTGGATATTAAAAGAAAATAATTTTGAAGACTGACATTTCAGTTTCAAAATTAAGTGAAAAATTTGTTATTTAGAAAGTGTGCTGTCATTTGCATCCCTCAGGGTCCATATGCCTGCAGACAGACGTTCCTTTTTTAAAGTAATTTTTCCAAGATCCTGCGTTTGTAAAAATATAAAATAAATGAACAAATAAGGGCACATGTGTTTTGATAGGCTTCACTCTTTTTGTGATATTACCTTGTAGGATGCAATAGAGATGTGGAATCAGACTAAAGGGATGAGAAGTATCAGGGATAAAGTCTTTCTTTTATTCCTTGTTAGAAATATAGGCCTGAATCAGCGTTTTGGAGGGTGCCCTGTGACTGGCCCCTAATGCAAGTTAGAAATGCCATCTTCAGGTCTGCTGCTAGTGGAGGTCTGCAAAGTCTGCTCCACAAAGTTGTTTGAAGGCTGAACACAGGACCTCGGTTCGCTTCAATGTGCCATTGGCAGCAGCAGTATCTTGCTTCCTTCCCTGACACCTGCAGACCAGAGACATCACTAGCTCCCAGCCCCTGGAGCAAACTGGAGAACCTGGAGCAAACTGGAGAACCATCCTTATCTGCTCTCAAAAATGTGCGCTGTGAAGAATGTCACAGAATTGGTTAGTTGCTGAAGTGACTCAAATGTTCCATCCTGGCATCTGCAGATGGCTCCTAAATTTTTAAGCATTTGAACACTTTTTTTTTAGCATTGATATGAAAGGTGTTATCTTACAAAAGAAGTTCATTAGTTGAACAGTGCTCTTTTGCAACTCTGTAGTAATTAGTGCTCTGGATAAGAGCACTTTCTGGCCTGGTGCCTATCTTCAGATTTTCCTGAGGACAACACTGTGTGGCAACCGGTTGATTCTTTCAAACCTCTGCTTAGGCATTAATGCAGGTGCTAAGTTCCGTCTTTAATGTACCTCTGATAAATTATAATCATAATCCAGTGATTTATAAGGTGTAAAGTAGGCTGTCTGCTGGGGACTGTGAGAGGCATGGAGAATCCCACTGGACAGTTCATCTCAAGTCCTATAATTTGCTGGAAGTAGGGTTTCAGAGTAGTAGTACATAATTATGTATATACATTTTTAGCTTAATAGGTATGAAGAGTATAAAAGAGGGTAAGCACACTTTTGCTTCCAAGGGAAGTGTTTAAAAAAAGTTTAGAACACCTGTTCTAAATGTATGACATTTTAATTTCTAATTAAACTCTGAGCTAGAGAGTATCTTCCACATATCTGTTCTGCTGGTCACCCTCATATTATGGGAAAGAGCATGTTTTGCTATTTTTATATGATTTGTTTAAAGTCCTTGTAAAATTTAATTTCTCTGTCTTTAGTTCCAACCCTGGTTAGGATTTCTTTTTTAAACCTCATAAATTAGAGAAACTTCATATTAATTCCTCCGTCATATCTAATGTTAGTAATACTAGACCTTTATCCTTATATATTGTGTAACTGGAGATTGATGCTGTTTAGTTATTTCGAAGTATCAGAAGAAGCAGAAATCCCTCTAATTTGCAGAACCTGCTCTGCAACTTTGTAGACTGTATATTCTGGTCTCAGTTTCTATCTGTGCAAAATTTGGAATAAATATATTGAAGTCAACAAAACTGTTTTAGTTTAACATAATAATAATAGACTCTGTCCTTGAACTTCATGATTCCAGCACTCATTAGGCATTCTGGTTTTGTTCATATTAGGACCCATCATAAAGAAACTGATTTCTCTGTGTTCACTCATCCAATTTATTGCAAGAGAACTCCATGTTCATTTGCCTGTTGCACAGCGTTTTGTGGGGTGAGAAAGAAACAAGCCAAAAGAAATCAGCAGAAGAAGTAGTTATCATGTTGGATGAGGCTCTGCTCACATTTATTTTTGGTATAAATGCAGAACAGCTCCACTTCTCCAAGAGGAATTTATTTGCATTTGGTGGGTGAGACTCATTCCAGATTAATACTCTGCCCCAAAATTCACCCTTTCTACCCCTATTTGCTGCTCTGAGTTACAAAAGAGACTACTTAAGATGATGCAGCATATGTTTTATGATTTCCATTACTTCTAGAGTTCCTCCCCCTCCTTCATTGCTAGTTGTGTTTCCCAAGCTGGGCAGCTGAATAATGTGCCCTCCATGGCTGTTAAAACTGCATTATAAATAGGCTGGGAAAAAATATTGTTGGAACAAAGCAATTGGCACAGTCCCTTTCCCCCTCCCCAGTGGCAAAGTGTTGATGACCACAGCACAATTGGTGCCTGTTATCTGGAGAACATGACCATGTGGTTGTTTCTCTGTCTGGGTCCCTCACGGGGTTGCACAAACCATGAGCATTTCATTCAGGATAGCACCATCAGTGTGCTGAACATTGTAGAATGACAGCGACAGAAAATGAGAGACCTCTTCTCATGCGTTGCTCCGTGCTGCGAACAAAATGGCATTCTTGGTGCAGCCAAATTGAAAACTTCTGCACAGCTGGCTCAGTTAGAAATTTGCAGTGAGGAGTGTGTTAGCTGGTAAATCTGTAAGCTGTGAACTGCATTGAGACTTGACATGACAGTAGATGAAGTGATCCAGTAGTAGTTTTGTTTTCCTTCTATGACATTCATCGTCTTCCTGTTTTGCTGTACCACATGAAATCTTCCCAACCTCATCTTCAGGGCCTTAAAGATGTTGCCTGCACTGTCACGTCACCTTCCTGTACTAGTTTAGGAGCTTCATGTCCCCTGCCTATAACTTTGTGCTTTCTGCCTTGTATTTTCTATCCCTGGTACAATTTTTCCCTGTAAAACCCTCCTGTGCTTATGTGTCAGTAATTCTTTTCTCACCTACCATACCTTTTGTGCCTTCCTCATCTATGTCATTAGGACTTAGAGTAATGAAATAATTTATTTTGGCTTGTCATAGGTGCTATATACTTATATATGTTGGATGGGCTAAGATCAGTACTATTCTTGTGGCATTGTGCTTTTGAAAGCTGTATGCAGGATCCCTGTAGACCCTAATAAAAAACTCTGAATATATCCCAATTTCAGTGATGTGAGGACAGGGCCTGAGACCAGTACTTTGTGGCACGATCTGCAACTAGACTAATAACAACAAGCTAAACATGTAGATATTGTAGATGAAGTGTTAGTGCATTTGTGTGATTCTGGGAGAAGTATCTGTTTGGAAATTTTGAATAAGAGTTTTGGTTAAATTAATGTTGCAGAGACTTTCCCTTTGGAATGGTGATTTGTCAGTGGCTTAGAATGAATGAAATAAGAATTTTATACAAATACCAAAGTGTTATTTAAAATGTATCACCACATTGGTAGGGCACCTCTGAGCTAGTGCTGAACTCAGCTTTCATACTTATGGTGAATTCCCAAGCTCCATTTTGACTGGGTGGTTTGAAACATGGTCTCTTCTTTTGGCTTCTCTGGCAGTTTTCCAATAAACAGTCTGTCAGCCTGTTATGCTTTCCCAGCTGTATTAGCCCCTTTGGCCTCCCCACCAAGCTCCTGACTAGCGTCAGCTCATCTTTGCTGAGAATGTTGGTCCTACTGGAAAAGTCAGTTTACAATTTATTCTTTGGGCATGCGACAGCTGATAGCAAACAAAGAGTCTTTGCACTCTTTGCACACCAGTCACCTTTTCTCTGAAATAGCACAAGAAATAACACACACTCATGTACGTGTAAGGATATAAAAGTGTTCGTGCATGTTTGTGAACACAAAAATGCGTATTTATGCACAAAACTGTGTATGTGTATCTTCCTAAAATGAAGAATATATACACTCCTTGCTTTTTCTTTCCTCTGTTTCCCTGCTGCTTTCAGGAGCTGTCTATGTCCAAGCCTTCCTGTGGTGCACAGCTCTTCATGGCCTTGGTGTCATTTGGTTCCTACTTCCTTACTTGGCCCATTGCCTTCTCCATTTCTTTGTCTCGATTTCTTTGTTACTCAGCTTGCCCTTCCCAGCTTCTTAATCTGTGAGATTTTATCAAGGCAAAGTATGTGCTTCTGTAGGACTGTATCAATGCTTCATTTCATTATTCTGCCTGTAGGAAAATTCCCAGGCTCTAGCTCTGGCAGCCAGTACAGACATTCTGCCTTTTCCTAGATTTGAGTCTTCTCAGTGCCCTGCCCTTATGCCCAGACAATAACCCTTACAAGAGACTTTTCCAATGATAGGTTTTTTTGGCCCCACTTCCCTTCTTATTAATACAAACTGTAATGAACCATGGTATGGTGAAGACAGATGTACATAAAAGTACAAGTGATGCCTACACTGAAGCTAGGCTTTTGTACAGTGTGCAGTCATGTCCTGAATGGCTCCCTGGAGATTTGGGAAAAAAGACTGACCTAGGGGGTCTCCAAGGCCCAAACTAAATTAGTAACTCAGAAAAAAACCTCTGAGTTTTGAGTATTGAGCTCTCAAGTTACTAAAAACCCCAAAGTCTTAAACAACACAGCATAGGGATAGTTTTCATTTTCATGCAGTAAACAGCAGTTTCAGGAGTCACTTGGTTTCCAATGAGCTGTACTTGACAGAAAAACTCAAACTGAAACCAGAGTGGACTGTTTGTGAATGCACTTAGGCTGAAACTGAAGCAAAGCTTTCCATGAATCGCTATAAGTGGAAACCACTGTGTTAACCTAGATGTGTGCCCTACTTCCCAGCTGGGCTCCTGTCTACTTACTCCCTGTGGTCTAGCAGAATGGGAGCTGACCCTGACTAAAGGGCTCTGCCTCAGATAAAACTCTGGGAAGGAACTATTATTCAAACACAAACCATGTTTTGCTCCTCTCCCCTGTGGGATGGAAGATAGGGCAAGTATAAAGTGTTCTCAGATGAGATCTTTCTTTTCTCTTCAAGGTGCACTTGGCACAGTCTTGTTCACATCCTGCTGATGCTATTGGGGTGTGCAGCCTGTGTGGGCAGCACATTTCCATGTGAGCCATTGGCTGCCGACCTCACTTATACACTCACTTATACCTCACTTATACCTTCTCTGCCTACATTTCTAGGGCCTTCCTGGGTAGCACCTTCTCAAGGATATTTCAGTCTCATGTCATTTTTTCACATCTTCATTTTTTATAGAGAAAGTAGAAAGGTCGCCAAGTGCTTCCCAAACCAGCTGATTTCTTGTAGTCTCTAGCCATTCCCCAATGCATAGCCACTCTCGGATTGAAAAGTAAAGGTTGTTTAACAATGCACAAAAGCCTCACACCATGTTAATGCCACGGTGCTATGGAAAGTTATATATTGTACTGCAAGTTTGTGGCTTAACAAAGGATCTTTTTTCTAAATTTATAGCAAGTTTTTATTTTTAGATCACTTTCCAAAACTGTAGAGTTTCTAGATAGCTGAATATATCTTTAATATTTCCCATTGCTGGATTTTAATTCTTTCTGATAGAGAATTTAGCTATTTTTTTCATGAGAGTTGCAGAACTTCTATATCTCTAAGTGATTTCATTGTTAATTTAGTCTCAGTATAAGTCAGTTGTTATGATTTGCGCTGGTTGTTGCACCCCAGCATCTGTGCTGACTGAATAAAATGGAAAAAAGCATGAAGACTGAAGTCAGGGCTATGATGTGTGGCTGCTGTATTGCTGTCCCTCTTGACCCATCAAATCCCATTAAATGTATTGGAAATCAGCTGTCCAGCCTTTTGTTGGTCAGGCTTCACTCAGATGCTGTTGGAGAAATTATTTAGAATTTGTATGTGTTTCTATGCTACTGTCAGCAAAGCCACAAAGGGAGAAACTGGGATGAAATCAAAGAAAAGCCAAAGAACAGTAGTTTCTGCAAAACTGGACACCAGTTCCTTCACCATCTTTCTGACTCTTTGATGGATGTGCACCGGTATGTCTGTTTCTCTTGAACCAGGGAGCTCAGGACTAGACTCAGCATGTCAGATGTTTTTCACCAGTGCTGAGCAGTAAAGGATCATCTCTCTTGACCCGCTGGCAAAACTGTTCCTAATGCAGCCCAAGAATCTGTTCACCTTTTTTGATGCAAGGATGCATTGCTGGTGTGTGTGCAATTTGATGTCCTCAGCAAGATGTTTTTCTGTCAATCTACTTTCAGTCTGGTCATCCCCCAGTATATCTTGGCACATGAGGTTGTTCTTCCTCATCTGCAGGACTCAGCATTTCCCTTTGTTGAACATCATGACTTTCTCCTTGTCCCATTTTTCAAGCCTGTTGATGTCCCTCTGGCTGCCAGTACAAATATTTGGTTCATCAACCACTCCCATTGGCTGCAAACTTGCTTTCGGTGCACTGTGACCCCATCATTCAGGGCTGTAGTGAAGAAATTAAACAGCACAGGTCCAGATATCAAAGCTATAATATTCCACTAACGACTGGTCTCCAGCTGGACTTTGTGCTGCTGATCAGAGCCCTTTGATCCCAACAGTTCTGCCAGATCTCAGACACTTCACTGTTCATTTAACCTAGTCTGTGTTTGATCAGTTTGTCTATGAGGCTGTTATAGGAGATAACAGGCTAAAGTCAGGCTAAAAATAAGTCAGGCTAAAATCAAGAGAAAGCATCACTATGGTCAAGACTTTCAGTCTCATTCTGCCAGGTGAGACCTTTTTTTTCTGAGTTTTACTGCTCTTGAGTTCTGTCCTGGACAAGTCACTAAGCCTCTTTCTGTGCCATGCTTTATGAAGCTGGGCCTGAGGTTATATAGAAGGAAGGAAGGAATGATCTTGTTTAGAAAGTATTTTAATACTGTCAAGTATGATCAGTTTACATAATAAGATTCAAAAAGCAAGAGTTAGGCATTCATACCAAATATTTGAAATAAAAAAATAAAATAAAAGTGTTTATAAAAATAGGATATTTTTTTAAATCTTTCGAAATTTAGTGAACTTAGCATCCACAAATATTAAACACATACAGTTTACCTTTAAGAGGAAAGGCTCTGCAGTGGGCATTTAGCTAGATTTGTACACCTACACACTGCAGATGGTTTAGTTTTATAAGAGATGAAACTGCATTTGGTGGAACTGATTAAATATAAAAACACCACCATCTGCCATTTATTCTAATATAAAATGGTTTGGGCAGATGCTGACATCTTTTGAGATGATTGATTCATCTCTGACAAGTGAAGATTCTCGGAGGGTTCCAGCTGCCCACTGCTCACACAATACTCGCTTATGAGAGCAAGTGCCAATCGCCGCACGGTTCATTTGGATGTAGCAGGTGAACGAAGGGCACTTTAATAACCAGTAGCCTGCAATTCCTAACTACAGCAGTGGTGGCTTTTTCTCCTTCCTTTTCACTCCCCCCCTACACTTCTGGTGCACATTATACTGGGAGGATATTTTATGCACACAGCATACTGTATTGGAGCACAGCGATAACTGGAAGAGTGTCAATTTCTGGCACAAATAGCTCTTTTTCATTTTTTAGAGTGGAAAACCATCAGATACTCTCCACATATGCTATTCATTTTAAAATTATTTTTGCTAAGTGTCCATCAGGATTACATTTAAACTTCCTGGAATATTATTTATTGAGTATGACACCAAATGCTTTGTAATAACTTAAATAACAGATGTCTATCTTGTTTTATTTGATAACTTTGTCACACTCTCTACTGGGGTATTTCCTTAGGGTAGCTTGCTTTAGCATCATCTTTTTTATAGGTTTTGCTCAAACTTTTTAGAACATGCACAATAACTTATGGAAGAATTCTTTAAAAAATTCTCAGGACAGACTGTGACGTTCATACCCACACTGCTTGCACCAGCAGTAAGTCCTACTGCAGACAAACCATTTCTTACAAAACAAGGTCCTGACCCAAAGCTAGATTTGTGGTAATTGCAGTGGACTTTTGGTCCATCTCCAAGTGGGAGAAAGTGCAGCATAATTAGATTGTCATGCAAAAAAGAAGCAGATCCAGTCCTAACACTGCAAGTATATAAACGGCAGGACTTCTTCATAATGCCTCAAAATAGGATGCTCTTTTTGTACATGTTAAAGTGTAATCTCTGACTGTGTCCCACACTCAGATGTATCATGTTGAACAGCTTCTTCACTATAAAAAATTAGTTAAAAAAGGAAAAGAGTCTGTTTATATGAAATGACATGAAAATGCGACAGTTTAGTGTTGTGCTGGCACAGGAACGTAAGGCACATATATATAAATTTGGTCAGAGGGATACTGAGTGATTGTAAAATCATTTGAATGTATCTGGAGTAATTCCAACGAAGTCTGGAGTAAGCCTATTGTACAGGGAAGTGGTTGGTGTTACAATATGGATAAAAACCACTCTGTGGGGCATTTTTAAAATATTGACAGAAGCTAAAATCTATATAAAAAGTATGGATTCTTATTATTGGTACAGAATCAATTCTGCTCACCTGTTGCTGAAGGCAAGGCTATAGAGAGTGTAATTTCATTGTTTAAAAAGATAAGGGGTAAAATTAAGTCAGGCAGGTTCTTGTCTGGCATAAATTGTGGTTTGAAGTCAGTGAAGCTAATCTTATTTTTTATCAGTAGTACACCTAGGGCAGATGATTCAGAATATTTTTTTTTACATTTCTTTTTATTTTAACCCCTCTTTTACTTATGATGTTTGCATCATTCAGATATTCCCATTTACCTAAGCCCCCTTTTTCTCCAAGTGCTCATTCTGTAGGAAGAGGCAGCATATTTTGCCTCAGGGCGATCTTACTGGCCCTTCTTGGATACTGGTTTGTAGGAAGCACTGATGAATGCTCCCTGCTGTCAGAAGAGGACTCTCCCATCAAAGAAAGTGACTATGTTATTTCATCTAATGATCTGGAAAGCTGGGTGCTTGGAATTGCTTCTGCGGTTGGGTTTATTGCTGGGAAAGAGCAATGTTTATGTTAAACTCGAAAAGCAACACCTTAATTTGAATGTTCAAAAGGTTTGCTTTTAAACAATGAAAGAGAGTATGGAAAAGAAGTATATTTTGGAATTCAAAATGAAAATCAGAATCCTAATGAACATAGAATACTTAATATATGGAATGTATACCTGACTTTAGGGAAAAGACTTTTCTCTCCAATTTGGCTCCTGTTTCTTCTGATATAGAAACATTATACAAACCTAAAGCATCTAATCCAAGAAAAAACCACCAGAACATTTATGATGCAAATGATCTCACTGTTGTATAGTGTCTTTCTTCCGAAAGGGTCCCGAAGTGCAATACAAATTACGTGTGGCCACATGAATCAGTTCCCACACCACTGAATTACCAGCAGCTCTGGGGAGCAGAATGCCTTTCCACCAGTACAGAGCAGCATTACCCAACATTTTGTAGTGGCAAGCAGAAAATACAAAGGAGGCATAACAATGAAATATGAAAAGATGAAGAAGATATTGAAATTAAGATTCAGAGAGGACTGAGGAAAAGGATAAAATCAGCTCCGTGTTTTTCTTTGATGGTGTCATCGGAGCTGGTGATGCATATTGTTATTGATGGCTATGGCTGACCTTCACAATGTTTGTCAAGATCCTGGTTCCCAGGACTTGGTCAAAGGTATCTAGGCACTGCTCCTTGTTTCTGGCTCATAGGCATTTCTCTCTGCAGCCCTTCCACCTGTGTTTCTGAGTTTCCACAAAGAGACCTCCTAGTACAAGGGTGCTGGGGTGTCTATACCCTGGCCAGATGAGATTATTTCAGAGAATGCTCTCGGTTTTCTTGAAACAAGGGGTGAGTTTGGCTCCTTGTGCCACCTACTCCACTGCCAACCACCCCAGTGTCAAGTAACACAGTTAACTTGTGGAGCTGGAGCCTGGCTTGAACTTCGCTGCTGTCCTTAGCAGGAGTGGTCTCCTGGTTGCTGCTGCTCCAGCCAGGGTGCCTGGAGCAGGGAGAGGAGGAAGAAGGGGGGAGGGAGGAAAAGAAAGATCCCACAAAAACAGCTCAACAAAAATCAACAGTCCTCCACGATCCTATATTTTTCTATTTCTTTAAACAAAATGTTTTGGATTTTTCTGTAAATGTTTAAAAAAGGGTATCTTCTTTTTCCTCAGGCTACTAGCCTTTGAATTGTGAAAGGTGAAGTGTGTAAAGTCCCTCTGTCTGATTTTACATCAGCTGAAAATTCTGTTTGGAAAAGCTGAAGTTTACCATACGTCTGAGTTTTGAGACATTGGTTTTCTGTTGAGAACACTGAAGTATTGTCATTACAACTGCTGTTTCCCACCTAAATTCTGTTAAATGTTATGTTGAAAAGAGGTTTGGTGGTTTGTTGGTGTGTGTGTGGCTTTTTTTTCTAATGGATAGCTTGCAGTTCATTCTTGTAAGAAATTATGTTGGGCTAATCATTTCCAGAGTCTGCCTGAATGCAGTGATGGTGACAGTGCAGTTACTCTGTACATAATAGTTCCTTCATTTGTGGAAGACATGCTTGGTAATTAAAAAAGTCTGTAAACAAAAGCTGAGGTGCAGCTTCTCAGCAGAGTGATGTGGAGTGACAATGTAGTAGACGATTAGTCTTCTTGGGGGCAAAAATCAATGAAAGCAGCAGTTAGTCAGATGTCTTCTGACATAATTTTTCCTGTGTGCAGGTGAAGTATTTTACAGTAGTCTTAGGAGCTGTTGTTATTTTCTACTGGCTCTAAAGTCAAAATTGGCAAAAAAATCTGAAGGATTTAAGTGTGCTCTTGAGGGTGAAACAGGTATATGGGATTTAGACAGGTAGGAAAAATAGAAAGGAACAAAAATATAATAATTTTCTCACCACAAACTCTCATTGAATCTTCCTTGGTTTCTTTTGTTGCTGCTCCTTCTTTCCCTCACATGCTACTTATCTGGATGAAGGATCATGGCTGGAATTTCTAAATGCTTCTCTGTTGTGCAAAGGAACTTTGATAGCATGAAATGAATAACAGGTAACATAATAAGAAAAAGTATCTGGCTACAGCTTTGGAAATGTAAATTCTTTTATCAGTCCCCCTGCTAATTGGAATTTCTGTTTGTTGTTTCACATTTAGTGGATTTCATTATAGTTTCCTTGGTAATTAGATATTTTAACTATAAATGAAAAATACCAGACCAAAAAAACCCAAAGCAAAACAACAAAACCCACCCCCAAACTACCAACAAAAAACCCTCTCATTAAGATGCAGTCAAAATTGTATATAGATAGGACTTTAATTAAAATATTGTTAGAATGTGCTGTTAAGGAAAACAAAGGAAACAAATGAGCCACAAAAAATTGAAACTTGGAAAAAACGACCAAATTCAGTTCTCCCCAGTCCCTGCAAAGGCTCTTGCCGTCTGCACTGTGCTTGGGAGGAGTCCACATCCGAGTGAGAGCTTGAACTGGGGGCCAGGTCCAGGAGGTTTTTGCCTCTCTTCCTCTGTCCTGGTGGTGCCTCTTTTGGAGTGCCTTCCTTCCATTCTGTATTCAGCTCCAGCAGCAGCCAGCTCCCAGACTGATGGGAGCTACCAAATACTCCCTGCCTTGTTTGGATACAATAGAGAAGGTGTCAGAAGAGGATTTGTGCATCATTTGTCATATGTCCATGTGGAAAAGTCTTCCCCAATATGATGTTGTTCCAGGCAGGTGGAGAAAGGACATTGTAGACCTGAGGAGTTTTTTAAATGGAAGGTCTTGTGATTTTTTTTCATCCTTTATGGCTTTTTAAAAATATGCATGATAGTAAAGGTATAAGGAAAGTGTTTTCTTAAAAAAATCTGTGTTCCTCTATATTATTTCTTATGCAAAAAATGAATATGATGCATTGCACTCCTGTGCCCATAACAAAGAGGTGTTCACAGACCTGCCCCTTACACTCTTATTGATACTGCAGAGCTCAGTGCTTTCAAAAAATGTATTTTGGAAGGCAAATGAGCCTTTCTGCATTTGCAGCTTCATGTTTAGAGCTGGGTTCAGACATGGAGCAAGGAAAACTATTTCACAAAATGTTCATTCTTTCCGAGGCTGATTTCTGTCTTATTTAGCCCAAGGAAAGGAAACCCAAGCAGAAAGTATCATAGACAGATTTGGGTCCAAACTTTTCACCAAGGTTGACCTCTGCTCTGTAAGTGAGGCCTGCCAGACAGGTGCAGTAATGTCGGAAAGATTATGAGATCTAGATGCCAGTGTATGAAAGCAGTTTGTCTTTAAACAGGTTGAAAAAACCACCATTCCTTACTCCCTCATTTACTTCTTTGTCCTGTGTGAACTCCCTCATTTATTAAGCTTTCAAACCAAGCTCTTTTTTTTTGAGATTAGATTGCTTTGTACTGAAAATATTAGATAAATATGAAATGTACCAAAATCCAAATGAATCAAAAGGAATGACATTTTCTTCCAGCTGAAGGTCAGCAAGAACACTGAGTGCATTGCAATGCTCCCAGAATTGCCGCCTTAATTTCTAGTGTCTCTCTGCAACTCAACCTCCTCCCTTTTGTATCACCCTTTCTATTAGTTTAGTAATATGCTGTCATCCTGATTTTTCTTAATTTCGCTTGTGATATTACTTCTCCTTTTCCTCCTCCTATGGGAACAGATTTCTTCTGCCATATGCCCATTTAAACCTGATTTTAGTGTCTGAACATCTTGTGTGCTTAGCCACAGCATCCCTTGGGGTTCAATTGAGGCAGGGTATGTATGTGACCTTTAAAGCCATGTCAATGTGAGAGTCTCTCAGCACATGGGTCTTTAAATCCTGGATGTGTATGCTTTATACTAACAAATTTGACCAGCATGCCTTTTTATGAGGATATCATCATTTTGGGCTAATTCCAGGTTCCATATTTTAAATCAGCATGTAGAGCATTTTTAAAATCTCAATTTCCCAAAGGTCAAGTTCCCGCAGATTAAAAATGAAAAAAATCAAAGCAGTTGTTATTTTACTTATTCATTCCAGCAAATTTGTAGTAGTAACTACTTGAAAGTGACTAATTGGCAATTTGTAAAGTGGACTGTTCTCAGTAGCAAAGTTTTAAGTAAATCAATGCTGTAACTG
Source organism: Vireo altiloquus (assembly GCA_013396875.1). NCBI lineage: Eukaryota > Metazoa > Chordata > Aves > Passeriformes > Vireonidae > Vireo > Vireo altiloquus. The sequence goes on along the minus strand of VZRF01005657.1, from coordinate 976,922 downwards.
TTTCCTTATTATGACAATTCTTAAAAAGTGTGACAAGGTTGTTATAGGAAACAGTGCAAAGTCCCTACATTTCTGGGGATAATAGATTTTGTATTTGTAGCCTAAGTAGTTTTTATTTTCACACTTTTTTTGCATACACCATAAATAGGACTGTGCTGGGTAAACAGTGAGCTGCCCTAATAGTCCTGCCATAATAGTTCTTTACTGTGCTGAAGTCTCAAAAAATCTATTCGGCTCAATGAAAGCCATTTCACAAACATCCTTAGTTAGGATCTTGTGTCATGCCACAGCATCGTTGCTGAGCTTTGCCTTCCCAGAGAGTCTCTGACAGTTCAGCACATAAACTGTCCAAATTTTAGTACATCACTAATGTAGACATTCTTAAATATAAAAACTCAGGTGTGTCACCAATACATATAAACCAAAATATTATAGAACTTGCCTTATGGGGCAACAATATGTGGGATCTTAAGGGTATTTTGTTATGCAGCTGACTGGAGAGACTGAGAGAAAGCAATGATTGATTTGTACTCTGAAGTAGAAAAAAATGTTAAATTTCAATTAAAATTGACAGTATGTTCCAGTAACATAAGCATAGCATGCATTGTACATGTATTGAAATTAACCCTACATTACATAAGTGTGTAACACAGGACATTTAGTAGTAAAATGAAGCATTTTAGGCTATGAAAATACATAATTATGACATCCATCCAAAGGATATTAGCTTTGCTCAATAGTGCTATATATCATGCAATTGGATTTTGACTGTTAAGCATTTTAACTCACCAATTAAAGTTAGGCATTTCAATATTCATCTTTCAGCTTACCTTGGTTGGTTGCTTTATAAAATATAGGTGCATGACCATTTTCTAACTTTCTAATCCTTTATTAAATGAGAATTCTCTATCTAAAAGCCCTCAGCTTTGAAATATTTCAAAATATAGAACTGGTCCCAAAGCTAAGTTTTGTAGAGTCAATTGTTTTCTGCTGTAAATGTAGTAAAGGAGAAATGAATAGCATTTAAACAGAAGACAAGATCAACAGCTGGATTTGGCAAATATTGTAAGCTGGTTTTAGTCCTTTTCTTGTTTTAACTAAATAGTGAAGATCGGGAAGAGTTGTAGCCTTTGTGGTGCAGATTAGGAACAAAATTAAATGCTAGGGAACTTGTCACTAATGTTAGTTCCTTAATCAGCAATCTTTTCCGTGCTAATCACTTTCTAAACCTGATTATAGCATCTTTCTGTCCAATGAAGAACTCTATTGATTTTCCTCTTTGGAAGCAACTTTTTTGGGGGATTCTCAAGCGGAGGAGCTTGAGTAGTGAGTAAATCTTTTGGGAGAGAGAGGTTTTGTATACTCATAATGTGTGACAGCCAAGCTTGTGTGTCGACTGTTTGCCTTATTGAGCTACTGTTAAACTCTGAATTCCTGGAAACACTATCAAGCTGGAATAAAAGTACCATCTTCCCCTGCAAACACCATTATTTATTTTAGTCTCCTACAAAACCTTTGAGCTGCCTTTTTTTTCTTACACGTTTATTCATAATGAACAATATTCCTAAGTACCTTGAAAAAAAAAGGCATCAAAGTTTGCGTTTTTACAGAGAATAACTAATTGGAAAGACAAACACCTCTTACTTTAAGAGAACCCCCAGACACAAACTCGCCAGAGTACAATTACAAGTGATGTATAGGTGTGTGTAGGGATGAGGGGTGGGTGTCTCATGTTATTCATGCAACAGGGGTGTCACAGAGGGGCTCCCAGAGTGGTGGCTCTTTTCCTTCTCAGCTGGTTGGCAGAACCTAAGGGGGATTCTGGGGGAAATGAAAACAGCTTATGAGTGGGCAAGGATCCCACCCCTGCATTCAAGTGATAACACAACCGAGTGACTGCATCTGCATCAGAGGGGAGTGTGCTTATGTTGTTAATACTGGCTCACAGCTACACTTTGATTTTACTTGCTGTCTCTATGATGAACTACAGTCAAGATTTTTTTTCTTCTGTGTTATTATCATACTTTTATTTGATATTAAATTAAAGGTATGCTGCCTTTTAATTAATATTATATTCTCCTACACATAGTTTTCTGGTGTAAAGAAGGGTCGTCTAGAAGGTCAAGGGCCAGAGATAAAGATGGTATCTTGTAGCTTGAATTAATCTAAAAAAAAAGGAAATAGATTTTTAGAGAAGAGAACAGTATGAGTCTGGCCTGAATTGGATCAGGCCCAATATCCTTCTGAGGAAGAAATAAAGGGCTTGAACCTTCTCCCACTGAGAGTAATTACAAACCTGCAGTTTACTATAATAGTGTGTGTGATAGGAGCATAATAAATTTAAGGTCTGAGATAATCAAGAAGGACTGTGTAATCTTCTGCTAATGCTTCTGAAAGATGCTCTAAGAAAATGCTAGGTAGGGAGAGCCCTGAACTACCCTGCTATCAGAAAAAATAAGTTTAAGCCACTTGCTTGTTGCACTTGGCTATAACTGATTCTATGCTTTTAATTTGACAGTGATTTAAAATGAAAAGGTTTTGGAAATAAAATTTGTGGAATGATGACTGGGAATGCTGTAACTGTGAGAGAGTGGGGAGTATGAGGGGAGAAGGAAGAAGTTTTTCAGAGATGCTTGTCTGAATTTCTGTATAGTGCATAAGAACATTCAAAGGCCATTTTAGACAAAGGTCCTCAGCTTGGTATCCTGCTTTTGACAGAGGATGAGGGGAGATGCTGTTGGATGGTACAGGAGCAGAGCACTCCCCCAGTGTGCAGTCCCAGCCTCCAGAAATATACAACTGGGGGATTTCACATCAGTAATGTGCTCTTCAAGGAAATGATATTGTTATCCGTTTAAATATCTTCCTGAAACTCACCTTATTCAGAGCATTGCTTATTGAAAGGCATTCATCAGGCATTTGCAAAATGTAAGATTCACTGAGTTTAACAGTGAATTGAACAATTAAGTTTCTTTATAACTTTAGCTTCAATTGGATAGAAATACTAGTTCTAATCCAAAGCACCACTGTAGCCATTACATATCTGTCTGCTGCCTTAGGTAAGATTTGGCTCAGAACCCCTGTGCCCCCTATTATTATCAATTTAGAGTAAATGTGACAATAGCATTTGTTTTTCCTTTTCCTAAACTAGAAAACTTGTGAAGTTGTTGCTGTAGCCTCATCTCTTTGGTTGATTGTCCTAGTTATACCTTAGCTAAAATTTAGATTTTCGATTTCAGAAAGGAGACTTTTTTTTTCCCTCTGTTTTGAATCTTACAAAATAATAGTAGTAATGGATCCTAGAATCTTAGGAGATTAGATAGATACAATAGATTGTATGAGAGCAAAAATATACGCATAGATTTTCTGCTATGGAAAATGTATGAAGTACTATATATATATATATGTATATGTGTGTGTGTATATATGTATATGTATATAAGGCAAAGTTGCCTGCCAGCAATAGGAGAGTCCTTTGAAAAGAAAAGCTAGAAGTTATTTCACCAGAGGTTATATTTTCTGCTAAACAAAACTTGTACAGAAGACACATTTGTTCATGTGCCACTTTACATAAGTTCTTATGAATCATTTTGATATTATTTCTGAAAAAAAATCTTATAAATTATTTTTACTGTCTTTTTTTCCCTCCTCTTACGTTTTTAAGCTTTTGTATTTCAATTGGCATAATTTGTGAACATGAAAATACATGTTGAATCTCTAGTGAACAGCTGATGGATAAGAAAAAATTTAAAAAAGTGTTTTGGCTTATTCCAGATAAAGACATTGATGTTCTAAGTTAACACTGAGCTAATGTGCTTTAAATTTCAAACCAGAAACACATTTGAGGTTGTATGTGGAAACGCTGCTGTGGATGCAAGTAGTATAAATGGATTTTAACCTATTGTGTTTCATACAGGCGAGTTATGTAAAAACCTGGCTAAAATGTACACACTAATATCAATTAGATTTTTCTCTGAAAGTTAAATGAAGCACATAAAATCAGGCATTATATATAATAAATGTATATATTAATTTTCATGCACATTAGTTTTCGAATGGTCATTTTTCAATAAATTTTCTGAAAAAAATTGATTGATTCATACACTTATTTAGCATATGCATTTGTATGAATCAGGATTTTATCTGCAGACTGAGAGTCTCCAGTGCTAAAGGGAAACACTGACAGCTGAATGTCTAAACCTGTTTCTGGTTAAATATTATCCTTGGTTTTCTTCAGGAGCACAGACTTTGCAGCCAATATATTTTCTACAGTTTTCCTAGTTTGTGCATCATGTTTTACTTATCCTTCCCTAGACACAGCAAAAATGGGCTCCATTTATAAATACTATAGTCAGCAATTCCTAGAAATGTGAACATTTGTTTTAGAAAGGAAAATATTGCTAGTGAACTATTAAAAATTCAGAAGTGTCTAATTTTCTATTAGTAACTGGAAAATTGGATTTTTTTCATTGTCCGTGGTGTTACAACTGAATACAGCTAGAATGTTATTTCTTTGGCGTATTGCTTTGGACCTTTGGGATATGATATAAGGCACAGAGCATTCAGAGCACTGCAGCAGATTTCTGCTTACTGAATAACCAGAGGAAATAGCTGTATTCAGGGAATGATGGTCAGCAGTAATTCTGACTACACAGTTTTTCATTGGCGAATATCAGATTGCTGTAACCTCGGGATGCCTTAACTGTGATGAGTTTCTGGTCACTTACCCCAGCCTGTACTCCAGACTAACCAACAGCCCAGTGCTCAGGGTTGGGCAAGCAGTATAGTTCTCGGAAGTGACCATGAGCCTTTTTGTCATACGCCTCTCATTTTCCTGAATGGAAATTTTTCTTTAGGGATCAGGGAGAAAAATACAGACTTTATGTAGTGAATAACTCCATGATAGGTGGAAGATGATTGGGATTCCATTTCCAGTTAATATATTACTGGTTACACAAAATGAAGTTATTCCAACAAAGGAGATGGACAGTGCTCAGCCCAGAATACCCCCAAGCTAGCAATTCTGACATTCAAAGAATGGTAGAAGATTAAGGTTTAATATCCAAGCCTGTATCTGACTTCTAGATGCTTCAAATACATTTTTTTCCCATGATGTGCTGCCTTTTTCTTTTGTTTTGTATGAAAAATATTCAAAGTCTATCAGTGGTGCTCAGAAATACAGAGCCCGTGTAGCTTTGTGCCTGGTTTTTGGTGTCAGCCCTGCGAGGCACAGGTGTCTGTACAACACAGCTGCTCTTGTAGATGCCCAGATGGCCAGACCTTGTTTCTCTGATTTCCCCAGACATAACAGTAAGAAGAGAAGAAAACTGCCAATAGTACAATTAAACAAAGAAATACCTGCCCTGCCACCCTTATATCTCCTGTTATCTCCTACATTACTGGGTAGTTTGATCTGTGGTACCCTTTGGAGGCCTGTGGACCCCTGGGCACTGCAGGGGTGGCCAGCACCACTTGCTGGAGCATCACTTAGTTGTAGATGTGCCTGACATGGATCTTGGCCATCTCTGTCTCTTGAAGCTGTTGCCTGTCTAAAATAGGTCAGATTTGGACCTGCCCATCATCCTCTTCAGCAGAGATATAGTGTCTGCCTCCCACAGCAGGAGTTTTAGCCCTAGGTCAGGCACCTGACCTCTGCATGCAATGTTTGGAAGACTCTGATGCCCCAAACCTCCCTTTACAGAGGTTGGAACATAAAGATGACAAATGCCTGTGTTAGAAACCAGCAGATCCTCTTTCCACTTCTTAGCATCCTCTGCCAGCCTGAGATGTGGCCTTTGGTAAATCAGGGTATGAAACTCTGAACAGCTGTCCAGATGTATGTTTTATATTTGGAAAACTGGCCCATTCTAAATTTTGGGAACCAGCTATGAGGAAAAAGATGGTGACAGGTGCTGATAGAACCCTGTGAAAACAACCAATGCACAGGTGGTGGAACCTTCTTCTTCCCTCCGTGCACTGCTCAAACTCCACAGAACCTGCAGGCACTAGTTTCAGCCCTGCACCCAAGTGAGTGAGCAGTGGGGCACTCTGCAGCTCTCTGACATGTTGGGGGTGTGTTTTGAGGGCCACACTGCTCCATGTAAGGCTGTTTTGTATGTCAGGTTTCAGTAGTGCAGACCGTGCTTGGCTTGCCTTTTGCTATGAGGAGGGTGTTTTTCAGTACCACCTTCGTTCAAGGGGAGGTTTGGGGATTTTTTTCTTCTGTACCTTTGCCATCTTAGCTGTAAATGACAGCACTGAAGAGTGAGAGCCTCTAAATGAGAGAGCAGCCAAACCAAACTCATGCTGGAGCTGCAATCACTTTGTCTCCATCTTCAGAACAGCGATGGTTTTGAATTCTTTATACTAATATTACAGGAGCATCAGTTCCTGCCCTCAATGAAAGAACTGTTGAAAGGACCCTTGAAAGGACTTCTCTGCATTGCTCTTAACAAATCTGGTTAGTGGAGGCAGAGTTTACTCCGTGTGTTTTCCCAAATTGCAGTACACCAAGTTGTGATCTGTTGGCAGAGTCTGTCTGTGAACTCTGTCCAGCAACCCACCAGAGCAGTGAACGTGAACATCAGTGAAGCAGTCCTGGTTTGCTGCTGCTGGGGGCCTGTCCAACATCCGTAGCTTTTTACCCTGTGGGTAGTGTGGGCAAAGTAATTCCACAAGGAAAGAATCACAACTGGATCCCAGCTTTTGTATTCATGGGGTGGGGGAATGTTTGCGTTTCATTAGTGTTAAGTTTGCTATTTCCAAGGATTGGGAAGAAACATTTCTTCCCTCTTTTCTAGAATATAGAGTGGTGTTTACTTTCTCATTTTGAAATTTTCGCATCTTGTGTAACAGCTGTGCTAGGGCAGGACTCGCTCTCTGCTGAACTGCTGCTTTTTTCCTTTGGCCTTTGTTAAAATTTCTGATAAATAACAGACTGTCTACAGCTGTTCAAATGATGTTACTTTTTCTAAGTGTCACTTCGGTGTTCATTCCCACCAATGTAGGCTTTGCTTTAGAAGGTAAATAAGAGAGAAATAGGGCTTGCTGTTGAGTAAAATTGAACATGTGGGCAGTGGGAAAAGAATCTGAAATGTGAATTGCCCAAGCCTACAGAAGCCATCCACCTCCAGCTGTGATGGAGACAGTGTAACATCTTGGCAAGATTGCAGTGTGCAATTTTCTTTAAATAACTAGTAGGTTTTTTGTTTGCTGCAGTTGGTGCAATTTCTTCACATTTTCTCATTTGAAGGTAATCTGCTTCAACGAAGTGATTAGTGTGTACATGGAAGGCTTCACTGGGCTTTGATTTTTGCAGTGGCATTAGCTATGCCAGTGCTACTGGACTCACCACTGTAATAAATAATGAGAAGATAATATGTGTGACTTAATAGTATGCTAATCTGTTGTTGTAAAGATAACTTGTATAATTTACATTAACCCATGATTTAATTTATTTAGAAGCTTGCTCTAAGAAATTTATAAAATCACAGTTCTTGAATAAAAGGATTTTATGAACAAGGATCTTATTTTTTACACCCTGTAACTCTCCTTTACACAGCAGTTGTTCTGTCCATATTTTGTTCTTAACCTTTATGTACAGATCCCTCCAAGAAACTGAAGGGCAGAATTTGGTCTGGATTTGGAAAACATATCAACAATTTTGAAGAAAAATATGAGTGCAAAGTTTTATCTGTGTTTGAGATTAGAAATTGAATTTCTGTAGTAATATTTAGGTGAAGTAAATATTCAGATGAGTTTGATTTACTTCTGGTTGCAAACTTCTTATAGAGACAAAAATATATAATTTATCATTCCAAAGAGAAAGGATAGGGAATGAACTGAAGTAACTCAACTCTGTCCTTTCCACAGCTGAGGACACAAAGTAATAATTGTTGCTTAGCTAAATTATCACACAAAAGAACAGCAAGTCATTCATTTCCACATGAAAAAGCAAAAAAAATAGGGTTTCTGTAAGACTGATTGGAAGGTTTAATATGAGAATGTCAATGTGAAGGTTTCCTCTTAAAGGTGTTAGATCTGCTTGGGCTGGAATTGGTCTTGCTCAAGCATAACTAGTGCAAACCTGTAGCAATTGAATAAATGGAGAGCTAGTGACCTTGTTTAAACAATTTCCTTGCAAATATGACAGTCCAGATCCTCAGCTCTTCTAGTTTTTGAAAACCTTTCTCAAGGTTGTTACTGTTGTAACAATTTACATCATATATAAGCCGGATGTGTTGGTTCCAGTATAGTACCAGCACTTACTGAGAGATAGTAGATCCAATGGCCCTGTAATTTGCTCAGTGACTTTTTAAACACAGGATGCTGGCTTACAGCCGTGCTGCAAGACAGATAGATATAATTCTGTTGGTAGACATCAAATTCTGGTGCTTTTGGAAAGCAGCTGGGTTTCTCAGTCACAGGGAGATCTCCAAAAGGAATTTGAGAATTTTGCGAGCATGTGCTTCAGGTTTGCTCAACATTTTGAGGCAAGTGTAAATCACTTCTAAGTAAGCTGTGACGAATGAAATGTTCCTAATTACAAGCTGCTAGCCAATCTTTACACTATTTTTGCCTTAGTACTACTTAAATTTCTACAGCATATTTTAAAGACAAGAAAGTGTGACTAACTACCTGCAACATCATAGACTCATGTAGGAATAGCAGTGACAAGAAGCAGAACTAACTCTTCTGGTTGAATATGTTAATTATTTATTGGATTAGAGGTGATAAATTGGGGATCTCAGCCCAAATCTGGGTGATCATCCACTCTGGGCACTTATCACCAGCTTGGCAGAGAGGCCAAGGACTTAATAGAGATAGAGTGTGAACTACACTCTGGTTTCCTGAGATGGCTCCATTTCTTGAGGTTTATGGGCAGAATTGTGACTAATGAGAAATGCGTATCCTGCTGGAGCACAACTGTGTGTGTTCACTGGATGGGTGAAGACCTGCAGGCCATTTTTCAGTTGCAAGTGTTTTAATGGTGTCAAACACTGGATTTTTAATCAGATTTTCAAGCAGCATCAAAGATGCACATGCAAATTGCTGATCTTGGTTGATCTTGGGACCCGTTTTTCCTGTGACAGCTGAGGCCATCTTAGAAGAAAGCAAAAATAACAATGTGATAAAAGCACTTCTCTAGACCTTTGTAGCTGTTGAGAGAGGATGTTCAGTTTACCCCAGATAGTGGCCATGAGGCACGAACAGCAGGGCTGGTGTGTGCTGTTTTCTGACATGTGGTTCAGGGGGCTGACCACCAGCTGCTGCTCACGGGGTGGGACAGCCACACTCCGAGCGTTGGGCAGATACACATCTAGGCCTCCACCGCCGGGAGCCTAAGACGTGTGGCTGTGGCCACCCCGTGAACCTATCTCTGATGCTGCTCTTGCACGTCTCTAACCATTGTACTGAGGCCCTAGGTCTGCAATGAACAGTATTTTTGGTTCATTATTTAAATGTCTTTGAAATGGGACTATCGCCTGAAAGAGAAACTAGGGTTCTTCATTGTCTTTGTGCAAAAAGGTACACGGTGAATTGGAAGATCTTCTATATTTATAGGGATATTTATTCACTTTGTTATAGATATATTTGTGTCAGAGAGTCACTTTATTAGCTGACACATCAACCCTGTTCAGTCTCAATAACTTGTAGTCTGTTTTGAAAGGAGGAACGAAGCCAGGAATACCAGCAGTGGTAGGAATCAGACAGGGCTTTGGTGTGTCAAAGCAGGTGTTGTCTGGCATTTCACCTTGAACTGGCTGGTGAGAATTTTAAATGTGGAGGTATCAGTCAGCATCATGGTTATGGTATGTTGTATTTTCATTGCCATGTTTTTTCATGAAAAGTGGCTTTTCTGTACCTACGTTTGGAAAACATTCATCACTCGTGTACCATGTGGCTACAAATATTGTATCTGGAGACTGTGTTTTTAACAAATAATTACTTCTTCATAATAGATACAATAGATAGAGAAGATCTGCTTGGGCAGGCTGTCCTTTGCTTTTCCTTTTTGCAGCTGAATTATAGTATTTGCTTGTGTGTTCAAGTGAAATGCCCAATGCAGGATTTCTATATCCAGAATTAGAATTCAAGGCTTCATGATTATGATTCCTTTTTCACATGAATTGTTTTTTAAGCCATCTCCTAAAACTCCTGTTAAAAACAAAAGGAAACAAAACTCAACCATCCCCCCCCAACCTTTTACTGCTCTGTTATTTGTGGAAGAAAAGCTGCAAAAACACTTTATGCAGAGCATATGAAAGGGAAATGGTTTTAATTTTTAACCATAATATTTTACTTTCCTGAAATTTGTCTTCTCTCTTGGAGGTTCTGTACAAGGAAAGAGAATCTGTAACCCCTACACTAGCATTATTTGGAATATCTTCTACATTTTCTATAATTGCAAATGTCTTTGATACATTGAGGAAAGAATTTATTGGAACAACATGTTCAGTTAAATTATGAATATTTTGGCTTGTGCCGTATCCCAATTCTGTTTTATTTGCCTATTTTTTCATGCACATAACATTCCTATTAATTTCCTATGGCAGTATATTCTCTGCTTACCACAGCAGAGTAGGCTTTCTTTAGCACTTTGCATTACAGCAGTGAGCAAAATGTGCTAAACATGTATGTGTGTGAGTGTGTGTGTGTGTGCCTGTGTGGCATCTGGTGTTTACACTTTTAGTGGACATTTCACTCCCAGGCTTTTCCATCCTCGATGCTTTATGTGGTCAGCTGTGGCTCCACAAACCTGGCCAGCGCCCTGTGGGAAGGCATGAATAGCCCTTGTTGTGCAGCACACCTGTGTTCTGTGCACAGCTGTTTGGTTCACAACAGGGTTGCTGTTAGCAGTTATGAAACGTTTTCACACCACCCACCCACTATCCACTGGCTTATAACATTTGCTGGCACTTCTGTCCAGCTTGAACTTTTTTCCTTTTTTTTTTTTTTTTAAATTTAAAGGACACCAGGATACTTTATGCATACGAATAACAAGCCAAATTGGCACAGCACCTTATTAAAAATATTCCCTCTCTCCTGTGTCAAAGATTGCTCTTTTTCGGTCTGTGGTAAATCTCCAACTAAAAGAGAAAATGTTGCTATTTATTTTGCTATTTTTATATAGTTTGCTATTTTAATTTTTTTTCCCTAGTTATCAGACAGTTTTGTGCTGGCCAGAATTTAAAGAAGCTGGAATATTACTTTGTTTTTTTCTACATATTATTGGAGATGCAGAATCACCCATTTTGTTATATTTTCTCTGTGTGTTACAATAGGAAGTTGAGACACTGAGCAATAAAAACCTGCTAATGTACCACTTTTTAAACCCCCAGAACTTATTGGACAGGTAACTTAACTCTTCTGAGAGGAAGAAGGCTGAAAGCTCACTTTGCTGTTACTCAAGTCTTCAAAATGGAAAACTGAACTAAAAGAAAAAAACTAAATACAAAATGAGGTGGCTAAGTGAAGCAGGTGCTCCATATGGAGGGGAAGAAAGACAAATTAACGTACAAACCACTTCACTTCTATAGGAGAATGCTATTTAAATACATAGACTGGGAAGACAGCTGAACTCTTCTGTGCAGTTTTATCAGCTGTGTTTTGTATCTCTCCATGACACAGTATGTGGCTCTTTTCTGAAAGCAGGACAATGTGTTTTGACAGCCCTTGGCAGTGAGAGCAACAGTGAGAAAAGCAAAGCAAAGTGATTCAAATTAACACGAGCTGGCTGTTGCGAAGCTGGTCCATCCAAAGCATTTCCCATGAATAAAGAACCTCAGATATTTTAAGATGCAACATAGCCAACTTGGTTAGAAGTGCTGTGCTAGCCCTGCCCACCATGCTGCCGCCTATGGAGAACTCCATTTTCCTTTGGGAGGGAATGTTATAGGGGCAGTTAGCTCTAGTCCTGTTTGACAAGGTGAACAGGTCCTATACTGAGCTCTATGTAGGATCTGCAGGGGAAACAGTATCAAGCAGAAAGGCAAATCTCAGTTAAAATTGCTTTGGGTAACCCTGACCATTTCTGTAGGGGATGGCTTGCATGGGAATTTGTTTTCCTAGATTAAACATGGCTGTGTGGGTTTTTTGCCATAACGTGACTGCTGATGGTTTTTATTTTTTAAACATTTTAATGCTGATCGGAAGGAAGAATATTGAGAATTTCCTATACCTTATTTGTTTTTTAAACACTTTCTAATTCAAAAGAGGCAAAAGTCTTAGAGTTAAAGGTTTTCTGCTCACACTAGAGCAATTTCCATGAGGTTCAGTCCTGCTGACTTTATTCAAATATGACTGGTTTGAGGAATGCAAAGAGGTCTAGAAAAGAAAACCCTTTAAAGAGCATCAAAGCTGAAAAATCTGGTTTTTGTCATTCATGTCCTCTTCTGGCCTTGCAGGACAATCTTTTCCTTTCCTGTTCCTTTCCTGATGGCAAGAACATGTTATGTTTTGAGGTGTGCAATCCTATGACCCATCTCTCTGTTTCATGGGCCACAAAGTTACTTTCTCCCACATTCTGACTTCCCAAGAATGCTCCTTTTATTTAAAATTCTTTAATTAAAGGAACTCTGGGAGAGTGCCTTCTCCCACCTCATCACCAAATAAAACTTAATTTAGATAATTCACAGTAACTGTTTTCTTATTTGCACACCTGCCCACATTCTACTTCTCATAACCAGTGCCTTCCCACTCTCATTTCCAGCTGGAAGACCTCCTCTTCCCATTGTAGTAAAACTCCCTTATGAATTACGAGGAGGAAATTAACCCTTTTACCAGTACTTCAGTCCCTCATTCTCCATAATAGATTTTATCTGCACTATGCCCTTTGAAGAAGAAATTGTTGCAGATGCAAGAAGTTAAGTGGTTTGCCCAAGGTCATCAAGAAAGTTGATGGGTAAATTAAGAGCAAACCTCATGGATCCTAATTTGGGCTGTGGAAGCTGTAATAGCAATGGTGAGGAGGGTGGAAAGTCCAAGCAGATGATTTGTACTTCTCTCTTATGGCCAAATATGACACAAATAGAGGCAACCCCCATTCCTGATGAGGAGAGGCGGGAGAGTGGGACATAATTCAAGCTATTCAGATTCTGCTATTTAGCATTTGCCGATCACTAATGTGATATTTGCAAAGTATAATATTTTCTAACAGCTGTAAGAACAAGAGAGCCTAAAATTTCTCCCTATACATAATATCCATGAAATTACATTGAATATTGTAATGATGTGTTATGCTGCCATTAGATCCCTGTGAATACCTAATTTGGAAGGTTAATGAAATTGACAAATGTGTGTACTGTATGTGCATTGTCAGTACTAGTTAATGGCAACTCTCACATTTTTATTTGGAAAATTATATAAAACTGAAAGTGACAATTATTGTAACTTCATCTTTTTTGGAATCTAGCAGAGTGTGCAGTTTATTTAAATAGGGTTGTATGTGTTTTAAATTTGTATACCATCATATGAAGTCCTTTGCTCATCATGTGATTATATACTTAATTTTTGTATGAATGAATGCGTGTATTGTGGTCTTTTACAGCATATTGGGCCAATTTTTTTGGCTTTTTTGTGTGTATTCCACACTAAAATACCATAGGTCCTTGTCTTCCTGTTGGCTCAACAGTGCTTGATTACAAAACTCATGCCAGTTAATTCAAAGAGACATCACATATTCAAAATGAATTTCCCCAGGCAAGGAAAGTATGCTAGGGCACAATGAAAGAGTATGCTCTTGTACTTTCTGAACATGACTGAGCACCAACAAGGTCACTTGCAGCTGCTGCTGCTTCTATATGTGAATTTGATGAGAACCTTGAAGTCTGGCCCCTAATTATTTCTGTGGCTTTAGAGAGGGCTTCTTTAGGTCAAGGTCACACTTTTAGGTTTACAGAGTCCAATTGGGTTTCTTCTTTTGCTCTAAAGCTGTTCAATTAGACAGTTTCACAAAGTGAATGGTCCCTTATGGTCCTGGAGATTTCAGATTCATCTCCTGGGAAGTGAGAGGAGACATTACGGTAATCCTCTGTGATGCCCTACAGAATGGATAATGTTGCCATATCTGAGCCTTGCAGGCTAGGAAAGGGTGTATGGATGGAGTGATATCTGCACAGCCCACTTCCCCTGTTACTTCATTTTTGTGCAGCTCTTCAACTCCTTGTGGAGTTTCTTCTGAGGAAGCAGGTGTCACAGAGGAGGGTGGCTGCCCTGAGGAGACCATATGTGTCACTTCCAAGAACAAAGTAGTCTTTTAAACCCAGCGCTAAATTGAGCCTGTGAGTCATGAATCTTTAGATCAATAACCAAAATGTTTTTAAATGTGGGGGCAGCCCCAAACAGTGACTCAGCGCCGCAGTTCCACGCTCAGCGTGCCTCGGTGCTGGTTTCAGATAACTGGTCTCTGGAGCGGGGCCAGGTGATGTGCGGGGGCTGAGGCGCTGGTGCAGCCACAGCCGAGCAGGGAGTGCTTTTTGATACTCAGCACACCTGCTCTGGGTCAGCTTCAGGCAGGAGCTGTACTCTCGGGCTGTCAGAGGGTCGCCTGCAAGTCAGCAGCCCATCTGACTTCCTGGCACTTTTTATGAGGTGGCTTGGAGTCACTGAGGCTTAAGACGTTCTCAGGCTTAGATTCTGCTGTGGCTTTTCCCCCTTTTGTCATGTATTAATAAATATATGTCAGAATCTGGTGGAAGAATACATCTATTCAGATCCTTTGTGGCAGATGCCATGCATTCCTGTAGCCTAAAACTCTGAAGAACTATTAAGTGTTTGTCCCTCTTACGCTTGACAACAAGGACTCTTTCTACTTTTGCTCCAGTCCTGGTGGCCGTGTCATATTGGGCTCATGGTAACGCTCAGGGAGAAGCTGGAGTCCATTAAACACCCCACAGACCTCTTCCCCAAAAGTTAATGTTATCATTGATGCCTTAGCTTTTAACTTTTATATTTTTTTCAAATCCTATACTGCTAGTGTAACTCTGAAATTTCCTGAAGCTTGTTAAATGCTGTTCTCTCTGCTAAGGTAAACATAACAAGACCTCTCTAACTTGCTCTCCAGAGACACCCAGACAAGAACTGTAAACCATCATCTTGAAGAGAGGGCGGCAAGCTAAAAGAAATTACAACATTAACTGAGTCCTGGTTGATAAATTTATGCTGATTTAAAAGTGTAAAGAACTTGTGACCTGTCGTCCATTTTGAAATCCAGAGGCAAGACCCTCTAGAGCCCAAGAGTGTACACCTGAAAGCCTTTCAAATAAATACCACCTTTTTCCCTTTATTCCTGTCTAGTCTCTGTTTCTAGGTAGCCATTTAAGGCATCATCATCAGCTGCAGTTGTCTATCTATGCACTGATTTGAAATAAGAAATTTGGAGCCTGGAAAAGCTTCACACTGAGATTTTTCTTGATAAGTGGGAGTGTTCTGCTCCTCTGTGGATTAATGATTTACTGATAGTAAAGGATAAGAGATATTTGCACCTGGCCTATTGAAGGGAGATTTGCATTTGAAAATGTTAGGCCAGTAAATAATCCAGGGAGATGACATTGAAGCCAACACCTGAATGAAGGCGGCGAGATGAATTTGAATGAACCTTCATGCAAAACTCCAAGAAGTACAGGGTTATAAGTTAGCCTTCTTCCTTGGCTGCAAGTTCCCTTCTGTGAATATATATTTGTGGTGGAGAGTGTATACCAGCTCTGAGACACTGTCCTCGTGGGTCAGATGTGGTTTAGATCTTGTTTGGCAGTTAGATACAAATTGAGACAAGAGGGAAAGAGATACTGGTGGGCCTCTTGAACTTGATTTTAGAGAAAGTTTTCTTTCCTTTTTGCCAGCCCTATGTTAAAAATCTCTACAACTCTGTTGCTTATTTTGAATTTTATAAATAAGTATTTTCCTTTGCTTTTGACTTGGCTTATGCCATGACTTCTAATGTTGGCTAGCATAAAAAACCTATTCTGAAAACTGGTATATAGGCACAGTGTAGTAACATCTAAGTCCTCATGATCCCCATATCAAAAGAAGTTACCACCTGTGCATACTGTGGGACAGAAAGGCAGCTGGTAAAGTAGGAAAACTATACTAATGTAAAATATTTGGTTGGTCAGCACAAGGCAGGGGGGTCTTGTGCACACACAAGGGAACAAAAAGCATATTGAACCTCAAGTTTTGTGTTCCTTTCCAGGGCTCTGGGGGAGCACATAAAAAGCAGTTGATATGCTTTAGCTTTCCTTGAAGAGCTCTGCCTCTTTATATAGAAAGATAATTGGTAGTTCCTGCAGGCCTGAGCATATTTGATAGGCATATGTATCCTTCTGTTCTTTTCTGACCAATGTGCTTCTGTACTATGTGTGTGCAAGAGGGAGATAGATAAAATTTCTGCCAATGAATCAGATTTCCTTCAAGGTCAGGAACTAAAGTTATGTACTCTTAACTTAAGATATTAAAGGTACTTGGAGAAAGAAAATAATAGCGAGAAAATGTTTCAAATGAAATGATTTTTCCTCAAGAAATGTCATAGGGCCACCAATTTTTTTCAGCTTTTTGACATTTCAAGCAGAAGTGAAAAAATATTAATGGCAAGTTATATTGAGAGACGATGCTGCAAGGACTCCATAGGAACTGGGCCCAGAAGTGGCAGGGGACTCCCTGGGCTGGGAATAAGGAGTTTTACCATCCAGGGCTTGTCCCATCACCTCCAGCAGTGATTCCTTCTAGGAAGCTTATTCCCACCCTAAGGGTAGCAGATGTGGAGCCCTGACTCCTCAAAGAGCATTGACTTTGTCAACAGCTAAGATGCCACCAAGAGAAAGGAAGCCTCTCTAGAAGAATGATCACTTCCATTAAACAGGAAAAAATTCTGCTGGAAATTGGGCTATAAGTAGAGAGTGTCCACACAGGGCAGTAGGAAAAAATGAAAGTAGCAGAAAATTCTCTAAATATCTGTGAAATATCAGAGGTCCCATCTATCAAACAACTGAGGGTAATTATTGATTCATTATGATTATATCAACATTCAATGAAAAAATTTGCACTAAACTCAAAAGATGCCAAACTGAACTCAGTGAAAGATAAAATTATCCCCATGTCATTTAGCTGGTAAAATTTGGAAAATTAAGGTTTAATTTGCTTTCTAACAAAAAACACCAAGTATAACAAAGAGTAATTTATTTTCTAATAAATATAGATATAACCAGAGAGAACACAGAGAGAACCATCTTAGACCTCCCGTTTCCTCAGCTTGAGACGCACCATTAGTGAATGTGTGATACTTGAGGTTTAAGAAATTATACTACACTAGGAGAGGCAAAAATTAGAGTTCACGGCCCTTGTAAGGGCAATTATTCTGTTGCAAAAAAATGTATTTATTTGAGGATATTTTCCCAAGATGACTATACTATTAAAAAAAAAAGACACAGGATGCCATTTCTCTGACTGTGGTTGGTACAAGCAATGAGCTGTGTCCCAACCTAGAAGGAAACATGATGCTTTGGCATTCAAGAGAGAAGAATCTTGATTAAAAAACTCATAGTTTAACCTCTGGCATGCTAACCTTTGGTTTTAAATGTAAGGGGGGAATACCTCACCAATATAGTTTTATTGAATCAAGGAGGTACAGACAAAAACCAATGTTTTTTGATGTGAATTTGTGTTGTGGTATCTTCTGACTAGGAGGTAAAAATGGAAATATTGCTTCTATGTGAGGTTAGGACCAAACATCCTACTAAATCCAACCCATCCAGATTTCTTTCCTAATCTTCCGCTTTCGCAGCTGATGAACTACAACTCAGAATATTTAGCTTTGTTCAGACACTGAGAGTATGGAAGTTTTCATGGCTTTCATGGTTTTTCTGATCTTTTATCTATTCTTTGATTAAACGTATGTTACTCATAATATCCAGCTTTCAAAATTTCCCTCTGTTTCTTCCATGACTATGTTTGTCATAGTTGAACTGGAATTTCTGCCAGGTGGAAGTACTCTATCCGTTGTCTACTCTAATATGATTTAGACTATGTGGAATGAACTTTCCATTACCACAATCAAGGGTTAGCAGTGTCTTTCACAATTGCCTTGTCTTCCTTGTTACCCTGGTAGAAAATCATCTTTCTGGATCATACACAAGGAATTCAGGTGTCACAGGGATCAGAACAGAATTACCAAAGAGGTAGAGGAGGCTCACAGCTTCACACCGGCACTTCCTGATGAGGTTCAAATCCTGGCCATAGTGTTGTGTGTCACATCCTGCCTGAGCTGGTGTCCAGTGTATAAAAGCTGGAAATAAATAACTGTGCCTATCCAAGTCTCTTTCTTTCCTATGTGGGCTCTGTGGGTTTAGCTCACTATGCCAGCCTTTGCTGAACTTGTAATTTGTTATTGTTTTCAGGACAATGACTGCTGTCTGAAGAGGTTAGCCCTGTAGGGGCAGGTTTCCATTGGCAGCTCTTTGGGACACAGGCAGCATGTGGGATACAGGCCTGAGGGATGCTCAGCACCCAGCATTGCAGGATTCTGATTTTTTCTTGACTTTGGTGAGTCTGCCTGGGTGAATGAGGCTTACCTGTGGGAGTTGTAAAGCATGTTGCTAAGTTTATTTTTGGTGTTTCTTTTAA
Source organism: Vireo altiloquus (assembly GCA_013396875.1). Classification (NCBI taxonomy): domain Eukaryota; kingdom Metazoa; phylum Chordata; class Aves; order Passeriformes; family Vireonidae; genus Vireo; species Vireo altiloquus. The sequence goes on along the minus strand of VZRF01005657.1, from coordinate 958,304 downwards.
AAATCTTCTGTGCCTGTTGCCAAACATAAGACATTTGTTTTCAGACTCTATCTTCTCAGGTAAAGCTGTCATGTTTATTCTGACTCGCTATGTCAACACATAAACATGAGATTTTTATTTACATTTATTGCTCTTTGTGTATCTTTATATAGCCCAGAAAGCCTTTTTTCAATGCTTTATTCATTTCCAATGTATGAAAGAATGAGGGAAAAAGTACCACTATATAACCTAATCTCAGAAGTTGCATTTGAGCTATGTGTTGGCTGTGACACAGTAGGATACAGTTAAACCCGAGACAGATTTGGGTTTATATCTTCTGGTATAACTAATAGACTTAGCTTTGACCATCACTTGACATTAAAAATAATTTTCCACTTTTCAACATGAAAGCTGTGAGTCATCCCTGAAATGAGTGTTGCCTGTGTAGTGCATTTGAGGAATGGTTTGGGGCAGGCTAACTTGCATTCACAGGATCTGTAATCTATCATCCACTTTGCAGTGCTTTAATGTACTAACATTTTCACAGGCTGCAGACAGTGGCTCTCTGCTCAGATTAACCACAAACTCATTCTGCATCACCACAGTTTGACCTCTCTGATGAGCCACACATTAATGTGTTTGCAGACTGTGTATGTATATTTGGCTATAGACTTGTCAAAGCATGCACAGCACAGAAATAATTTTTATTTTTAAGTGTGTTTCGTTTTGACTGGGATCTGCTTGGTCATTTATTGCCAGTATATTATTTTTGTGGTGTCAGATAGCCAGTGGAGTGCTGTTAAATATTTGCCCATTGTTTTCAAAAAACCAGAGAAGATTCTCTATGGAGGGTGTTACAGAATCAGGTCAGAAAAGGTCTTGCCAGGTCATCTAGTCCTTCTGTGTTGCTTTAAGGTAGGCAGTCTGAACCAATTAGTTCTCCCAATGTCTGCTCCAGCTCACTCCTGGTATCTTGTCCTGCATCCTGACGTCCAACTCTGCATGCTCAGCTTCCTGTGACTCACCACATCTTATTGGAAAAAAGCTCTGTTTATTTCACAAAGGTGAGCCGCAGGCTTGTGGGAACAAGATGAACTCTCCTGCTCCATCTCCTTGACTAGGGAAGTAGAGAGAGGCAGAGCAGGCAGCTGAAGGTCAGGAGTGAGCTAGGACAGCTGAAGCTCTCTGTAATAGCACCTGCATTCACATCCTTGGCCTGGGCTGGTAATGCTGAGTTTGGGCACCTGCTTCTCGTCTGCACCAGGTCCTTCACAGCTGACCTCAGCAGAGGCTGTTCTGAAATGAGGTCCAAGCTGATCCTGCCGTCCATTAAATTAGTACCTGTAAGTAGCCCCTATGACTGGATAAATGATCAGAAGTTTGAGGGAGACTGTAATATGCCACAGTAATGCATGTTCTCACTCGAGGCACCAGCCACTCAGAGTCTTTCCCACGCACTGCAAGGTTGGCATCTCCAGAGGACAATGGGCTCGCTGCTGGTGAGGGATGTGGTTGCTTCCAAATGGTCTTGCAGTTCCCTTCATCCTTAGTAACCTCTCCATACTGAAACATGCTGGGCTGTTGTTGGCAGCACCTTCTCCCAGTGAAAGGGGAGCAGGAGGAAAACCTGGATGTCCATCTTGCCAGCCTGTCACATAGTGCCAGGTAGGCTGTGTTCAGCTGCTGTGCTCTACAGTGCCCAGCCCCACCAGTGTCTGTCACCCCATGCTGGGCTGTGGGGGGGTGGGCTGAGGCCCTGGCCAGGCATAGAGGTATACCTCTTAGACACTACCTTCTTATCCAGCCTGGTTTTTAATTTTTCATTGCTGTAATTTCAAAGGGGTTTGTCCAAATGCTCAAAGAGCACTCCCAGGAGCTCCTTCAGGGGTTTCAGTTGGTTTCTTTTTGAAGAGCACTTTCTCATTTGCTTTGACATGAGACATACAAAGGTAATGTGCTCCTCTCCCTTTCTGTCCTTTTCCCCCCCCAGCATGTAGGAACTTGTTATCGGTTTTCTTGTGCAGATGAAAAACTACATCTTGAGCAACCTCTATAAATGTCACAGGGATGGGGTTTTTTTGCGTGTTTACTGAGAACATATTATGTTTTAGTGTCTCAATCATAAATACCTTTTTGTTAATCTTTCACCCTCACTAAATCTATTACAAGCTTTAATCAACCTTTCTAAGCAGTAATAAAATGTTATCAGCAGTTGGCAAAGATTACAACTGACAGACCCTAATGTTTTCTAATGATTGTCATTATTTAGAAGGTTCTTTGTAGTTTTACAGAAAAATAATTAGATCTATCACAATCATTTGAAGAGAGGGGAGTGTACCTCCTCTGATAGTTTACTTTCAAGAAATCTATGTTGTAAATAATTACTTAAAAAGAAATAAACCAACAATCTAGAGCTGAATAGAAATTCAAGATCTATTTAGGCAAATGCAGGCAGAAGAGAACATGCTTTATGCTTAAGAGGCAAGATATTCCCCAGATGAATACATTTCAAGGTTTTCACCTACTGTCAACAAGACCTGAAGTCTGAAATTCTAAGTCTACAGCATCTTCTTGCTACCTTGTTCCACACACAGAAATAGGCTTTGTGAAACTATTCCTTTGTATTATGCAAATGATTTTTCTCTTTAAGAAACAGTATATTTTTCACTTACATGACATTTTTCTGCAACTGGAGAAGTGAAAGGTTTGAAATAAATGAAAGTGTGAATTTCTTGGTCTCCTTAAAGTTTAAACATTTTGGGTAGGAATCTTTATATTTGTTTTACTTTGTTTGGTTTGTTTAGGTTTGGTTTATAAGGGAATATCCTGTAAGCACTATGTTCTGGATGAATTTCAGTATTGATGTACTCGAACAAGATACATTCCTGTGAATTCTCAACGGTGTGACTATATTTTGATTCTTACTGTCCTGATCCAGGCTGTTGCTGAATCTGGAGAAGATGCAGCCCTAAGCTTAGCACAAGGTAAGTTTGGTTTGCGCTCCGCGTGATGCGATCAGTCAGTTGTCCCACACCTCCTGTCTCGTGTGCCAACCCTTCCGTGATGCAGCAGCAGCTCCCTGCCTCCAGGTTCAGCTGTGTCCTGAAGCTATGGAAGGTTTTACTGCACCCCTGGTACAGCCCTTGGACTTTAGGAGGACCACAGCCAGGATGTATGTTTGGGCAGCAGTCCAATGGTATCTTCTTCTTCCGTTTTTGTTTTGTCTCCTGTTCTTTGACCCCCAGATGTGTACCAGTAAAGAAAGGCCACATATGAAGCAGCACATCAAATACTTTTAGTGAATATATCTATAGTGTTCCCAGATACTTTCTTGTGCCACAAAACTGAAATCTCACCAGCACCAGGTGGGGAATGTTTTATAGTTTAATGTTGTTTCATGCCCAGTGAATGCTCACTGCTGACCCGCTTTCAGAGGGTGTAAAAAACATCTGTGCAGGTGTTTAGGTCTTATGGATGTGTACCCACAAGCAAGCACACACACACACGCAAAATCCTTTAGGCTTAAACCAGTTTAAACGCAAGTGTGGACCAAATCTGATTAGTGTAACTGAACTGGATCTTAGCTTTGCAGTTGCAGACCTCATCCAGTCTGCTTTTAAGCCTCAAAACTGAAACTCATTCCCCAAGTACACCCTTTTCCCTCACATCAGTTTTTCTCTTGCTCAGCATGTGGATCAGCTATGTGCTTAAGACGAACTTGCAAATGATTATTAATTTCTGTGTATTTTTTGAAAAGCTTGGTTTATTTCTTGTGATGGGTTTCTATTGGCTAGTGTAGATGTTGACTCTTTATTCTTGTCATCACCTCTTAGGCATTTCTAGAGTGTTATGCTGACTGCCTTTTTCTATCTCTAGTGATCTCTGTTTCTGCATATCCCAGAAACTTGTTTAATTCTGTTAACACAAAAAGATGATATGTTTAAAAAAATTAAACTGATTTTTAGCTCCTTAGTAAACACTAAATGGTGCACTTTTTCTAAGTAAACTAGGAATTTTTAGCAATTAATTTCTTTTCTCAAACTCTCCATTACTCTGGAGAAGGATGTACATCCTAAAGATATTATAAAGTAAGCAGAAAACCCAACTTGAAAGGACTGGCAGTGTTTAAAGTTAGCATTTGGAGTATATCTGCAAGAAGCAGCAGCATGTTTAAATGGGAAATTCCAGACTATAAATTCTTTTTCAGCTAGATTATATGCAGTACAAGTGTTGACTTTCAATTTATACCTTTGATATGACTCATTGAATGTTCTGATTCTTAGTTTATTTGTCCTGTCTTCAGCAAAATGGATTGAATATAGGGTTATCCAACCATGATGCATTTTCTCTGTGCCTCAGATGTTATATTGGTGAAATCTTAGTGTCTGGCACTATCTAAGAGGAGTATAAAAATTTGATTTGGTCTGCAGCCAGTTTTCCTCCCACTCTGGAACAATGATGGAACATCTGGAGAACGCTGTATTCATTAACCCAAATCCTGAACATTTTGCATAATACCTGATCCTGTAAGAATCTGCTTAGTTTTCCAGCCCGTGTAATTTGTGCTGGATGCAGCTAGAGCATATTTTGTCAAAGGACCTTGTCTCTTACGTTTTTGAGCTTTTATATGACATTATGCTTTGTCATAATTGATGATAACAAGATTTCCATTTGTTTTCTGATTTAAATGCCAGTTATATGCATGGTGGCTCACTCCATTCTCTCTCCTCCAGAAATCTCTCTTTATTTGTCATTTGTATTTTCAGCTGGAGACCTTAGGGTTTTATTCTACCCATGGTCTCAGCTGAAGCCATATGCCAAGAGGCCTCTTAACTTTCGTGAGGATGGATCTTGGAATATCAGACTGGCACCAGTGTGCCACCTTTATTGTTTTTCCTGCTTTCATAATCTCCCCTTCTCACAGTGGCAGATGCACACCAGTATTGTGGCTGTCAGAATAGCCATTTTCCTCCTGGGGTTTGATGCTGTGCTCTGGCCAGCTGCTGTGGGGTATACAAAAGGGATGCAGTTGGTACATCCCAAAGTTTGAATATCCCTTGTGATTTTACATTTTGTGCTTGCCTAAGAAAGGGACTGTGTTTATGTCTTATGACCTCAGATCCCCTGCATGGATTTGACTTTTGATGAGACTAAATAAAGCTAAACTCCTTAACTCTTGTTTTAAAATGACTGTCCTAATGCAAAACATGGGAGCTCAGCTGTCTTTTGTAGCATAAGAAGGAATGAAGCAGTGGTTAGAACACCCTGGAACTCTTTTCTCCCTTTACAGTGTAGGTATGATCTGTGCTTAATCTTATGCAAGACACACAGGCTTGCACATCCAGAAAATACTTGTGCACCTGAATCCCACTGTGGGATTTAGATAGGAGAAAGGTCCGAATTTTCAAGAATCCTAAGGTTTTCAGAGCACCTCATCTGCAAAATGAACATGGAATAGTTTTCTTCAGCAGCGTGTCATGAGAACAGATGTACCACATTTGTAACATGTAAATCACTCATCTTCATCAAGCCCAAATGCTGAATCAGAAGGATATAAGTGTATGTTACCCTATTACCTGCGCTTTCTACTGTTGTTTTCAAAATGTATCATTTCCTGGCAGGGTTTGGCAGAAATGGAAGAGGATTTGGGACCAAACCTGAAAATTCTCTCTTTGCATTTTATCAATACAGCTTCCAAAGGTTTACATAAAAACAGCTCAGATGGGCCACTTTTCAAGGCCTTGACACCAGCACTGCTGAAAGAGTTAAGACCATTAGCTGTGTGCCATAAAAATACTTAGTATCTCACATCTTCAAAGCAATGTACAAATACTAACTAATTAATCTTCAAAATAGCCTTACCTCCACACCCCACAGTCAACCCTGATTAAAAAGTAAATATTCCTCCTGCACATGTAATCAAGGCTCAGAGCTTTATGCTCTAAGAGTGTAATTGACTTTAATAAACAATTTGATAAACAATTCAGAGTAGTTCAAAGGATGCAGAGCCAGAGGGAAGGTCAATAGCAGTGTTGAGGTACATGGTGAGACATGCTTCCTCCCCAGAAATCATCAATATTTCTGGATTTAGCTTTCTTTTCACACTGATGTGAGAGGGACAATATTTATGGTACAAAATACTGTGCCTGGCAAGCCTGAACTATGGTGAGAAGAATGGTACTTTGGTATATTTTTTAGGTACCTAAAATTTCATCTTGCCATTGCTCTGTGTTTTCATTGGTATGCAGAAGTGCACCACAAGTCAGTTCATTGTTCAGTTCTTTCCTGAGAGTGGACCTGTCTCTGGACCCATCCAGTGACAAAGTGTAATGTTGAAACCAATTTGATGGCTAGTGCAAAATAAGGGCAAATTGCTGTACCTAAAAAAGATATGTATTAATTCATCTCAAGTGGACTTGTGTCTCTTATACCTGACCCTAAGAACAGATAGATGGGAGATGTTTCATCACTATGACAGTGACATTTAAAACAAAACCAATTTGTGACCACTTATTGAAAACTGTTCTTATCAGACCTGAATGCTTCTGCATGGGTGCTCTTGAAAGAGCACTTACTAGAATAGGGGTGTACAAAATCCCATTGCAGTAGGCAGGTATTTACATCTGGAAGAATCTCAATGAATAAATGCTAATAAATACCAAGGATAGCCTCAAGCTGTGCCAGTGGATGTTCTGGTAGGACGCCAAAAGGAATTTTTTCACTGAAAGGGTGGTCAAACATTGGAATGGGCTGCCCAGGGAGGTGGTGGAGTCACCTGGCAGTGATCAAGAAATGACTGGACTTAGCACTGTGGTTTTGTTGGCATGGTAGGGTTTGGTCGAAGGTTGGACTTGATGGTCTTGGAAGTCTTTTCCAACCTTAAATATTCCATGATTCTGTATGGGAATGTGACTGTCAGGTCTGCAGCCAGCACCAGGCTTCCAGGTTCTGCATGTGGCAGAGGGCAGGTCCATGGCCCTGTAGGTCAGTGAAGGGAAGGGAGGGATTCAGGAGGATCCACTCACTAGTCTGTGGGATCAGTCAGCTGTAGGATCAAGGTATTGCAACAAGCTGCTACTGTTGTGCTTATCCTTGGTTTTAGAGCCAGGGTGCACTGCTGAACCTTAGACCTTGTATGTACTCCTACAGGTTCATGTTGCTATCTTGTCTGGCTGAGATCTGAGGCTTAAAAGATGCCTTTTTATTTTGTTTACTTGAGAACACAGTCCTCCTGAATGACAGTAGGAGACTGCTCTGTTCATTCTGTTGCAGCATGTGGTTAGTTCTTTTGTACTTCATGCTTTAAGGATAAACATTTCAGGTCCTGAAGTGTATTGCTGCTGGGGATCTGAGATTATTGTTGTGCGTGAATTAAAAAAAAAAATCTGAAGTTAGGCAGTTGAAAATTATGTATCTGAGTTAGCAGGGATGGATAACTGCATCAAGAGATAAAATGTACTTTTATATGGAGCGAATTTAGGCAATAACAATAGTTGCATTGTGACCGTGGTATTTGGTCTTTGGAGGGCTCATCTTGGGACTGTGAATTATTGTTGCAGTGCCCATTATCAGCAAAATGCTGATTGCCTGGACACATAAAGCACCATGTATATTCTTGAAAGACCAGAGTTTTAAAGATCACAAACCAGTTCTAGTAATGAATAATATTTATAGAAAACCCAGTAAATTGGAACACTTGATAAGGTATTAAAATATGCTGCATGAAATTCAGGTGTGGTTGGTTAACAGAGTTAAAAATAATGGATTCTTGCTGTGCCCAAAATGAGTTTAGTTTGCAAGATATTCCTGGTCCTGCTTTTGAATATTAAAAATTCAGCATTTGTCACATAACCACTTCAGCTCAGTTCAACACACCTGGGTGCCTGCCACAGTGGGATTATCTCTGATCTAATCACTAAGGAAAGTGGTCTTTTCAGGTCAGGACTGAGGTCATGATTAGATTGTAGATAGAAAATTATTCCTCCTCTCTTTGAAGCATGCTTATTTACAGTATCAGGTGGTGTTCACTCATGTCTCCTCATTTCATCATTGAAATGCTAATACTCATTCATCAGTGTCACTGATACTCCATGTGTGTGTGGGAGCATGTTTTATATTCTCAAATAGGCATTGCAATATCATTTTCAAAGGTAGACCTTCATTAATACATTTAGGTAGCTCTATATATTTAATTAGGTCAATGTCTTCAGTGGACATTAAGTTTCCATCTATAGTAATAATATTGGGCCTTTGTATTTAGCTTGTTTTTAGTAAAGCCATGAAGCCCACATGCAATGTTCTAAGCAATTATAAAACATAAATAAAACATAAATTCTTATATTTGTGTTGAAATGTTAAATGTTCACATGTCATAAAGCTCCACATACCAAGATGCTCCAACAGTATGAATTAACTGCTTGTCTACCATGCTTTCTGATTTACACCCTCCCATAGCCTTTTCAGCAAGTAATTGTTTAAATACATGTATTTGACAAGGACAGCATTCTTATTAGAAATGAGATTAATATTTTGAGATAAAAATATTGGAAGCAAGTTAAAAAGCAGCAGAAGGTAACAGCTGTAAAATCTTTTGATCCTTTCTGTCTCCTTGCTATCAGTTCCTGGATCTGTTTTGGTATAGAAATATCCAGAGGCTGTCTCTCACAGCTCCTCCACTCCTGCAGACTATTGCATCAAAAGTAGGCATTGTTTCGCTCAGTTTTTTGGAAGTCCTATATTATCAGCTTGGTGATCCTCACCTTAGGATTTAATATCCTCTGCAAATGCTAGAGCCAAGCTGGATGTGATATGGAGATAGGCTGTAGTGTGTTTCTTCCACTGGCCTACTCATCTACATGCAGAAAGTAACTGATTTTCATTGGCATTTCAAGATTTTGAGACATGGTGCACTCATCAAATTATATTAGCTTCCAAGCTGGCATGTGGGATTAACCACTACCAACCACCTTTGTCAAGGGAAGTCTCAAAAAGTGGGTTGTAGCAGGGAAAATGGGAGCTGGATGTATAATGGAACCTGGATGTAGATAATGTCAAAAGTTATTTAAACTGTGGCTAAAAATAGTAAGGATGCAAGAAAAACAGGACTCTCAGCAGCAATGTCCATGAAAGTGGAAGATAAATTGGTGGAGGATATAGTAGATCATAGATGAGTGCACTGTGACTGCTCAAAGTCTAAGCTCATTTTCTAGACATACTTAGCAGTCCTTGGAGAGGCATAAGCACTGCTGGGGTATGATTGGTGTCACCCTGAGGTGACATCTGATTTCAGGTTAGTGAAGCTTCTGTTCCTCCCTAATGACTGGGGTCTAGCCTGCTGCATCAGGCACAAACCCCTACTTTATAAACAATCAGAAATAGGTGAGGTGATTTGTGCTCTGATCATGCTGGAGATATACCACATGCTCTTCATCCATTCCACTGAGAAGGGAGGATCTGAAAGAGCTGTTTTGTGCTGGTAAATAAAAAAGGAGAGAAACCCTCCAAAGAAGACCAGGTGGGTTTTCACAGTATCTGGAATACAGCAACATTAACTTCCCAAGAAACAGTGCAGTTTATTTTCTTCTTATTGACATCAATGAAATTTTGCTGCTGCATCTGGTGAGGGAGGGTACAGAGCTGGGACCAGAATTTCCATTTTGGAGCCCTTATTAATCTCCTTTTGGAACAGGTGAAGAGCAGAATGCAGGTGTTGCTGGAGAAATAAATCCTACGTTAAATATTGCACATATATCTTTGCATTAGTTGTGCTCACATATGCTTGAGGGACAATGTGTGTCAAACTCTGTACTTTTTCTTGGGCACAAACCATTAATTTGGGCACTCATGTCCTCCTTAGGCACCATGAACACCCAACAGAAAGCATAATCCAGTTTTGTCATCCAAATCAGAAGGAATTTTTTTAAAGCTTCCAGGAAAAGTTCTTGGTTTGTGAGTGTACAGTTGTTTGAAAGGTATTTGATAACTGGAGACTTGTTTTTCTCCCTTCCCCAGTCTCTAGTTTCTGTAATTGATTTTCTGCTCACATGTATCTTGGGCTCATATGCACCAGTGTCAGCCATAAGCACTTAGAGCAGCATGGCTGCAGTGCCACTGAAAGCCTTCCTGGGGCTCATTCCTGACATCATAACAAAGCAATGCACTGAGTCAGGAACTGCTGGTGTTTCAAAGGTGCTCAATGCCTTAATTTTCATTGCCTGTGATCATTTGCTAAAAAAGAAAATCCAAACCATTCTATTTTGCAATAGGAAAACCTTTTTCAAGTCAAGCCACACATTCCCGGGGTACTTGGATTAGTAGTTAGCCCTGTCTTTGTTCATAGACACATATTCAGCTGGTATGAATCTCTTTCCATATTTTGCAGCTTAAGTAGTGTTTCTGAGTAAGGCTTTGTAATGAGGCAGCACAGTTTGCTTTGTGCTTAAGAATGGGGAAGAGTACCTGTGCTCCATTGGAATATCTCCTAAGTATTCAAGGGTAATCTCTTTAAAGATATTATTGTTGTACAAGGCAAAAAATCAATCATCAAATTTTATTGTCAAAGAATTTTTATACTTGACTAGCGCATAGATCCAAACCCTATTAAATAGAATGAATCTTCTGTACACAATAGACAGGTAGGATTTGTAACAATTTGCCACAATATATTTTTCACGTTGAGTTTGGTAAGATTAAAAACTATGGTAGGCTAAGCAGACTCATGCTCTGAGAAATGCAAACTCTGTTTTCTTTATATGTGAAGCTGTAGCCAGCTGATGTATTGTAAAACAGTACATTCCTTTATCTGTCTTTAATACAACAGCTGCGTGACAAGTGCTTGCATGCTGCGGAAATGAGGACCATTTAAATATTTAGCTATCTTATACCTCGGTGTTTCTCCACCTGGGACTCCTGTACCTGGAGGCATATGTTCCCAGAGACCTCTTCTTTTTTGCTACACAGTTTGTACCTTCCTGTGCACATAGTTAGTGAGCTGGAGAAATATCTAGTGGTACAGCTGCTTGACTTTAAACTTCTGATTAATTCAACAGAAACTGCAGACACAGTGAAATCAAATGTGAGTCTTAGGGTCACTGAATGTTTGTTTATTTTCATGTTTGTTTGGGCCAGATATGCACTGGAGGGGATAACCAGAGATGTAAAATTCAGAGGAAGGTGAAGATACCTTGCTCCCAAGCCATTCAGGTGTTGTGTGCAACTACCCCTTTTGCAAACACATTGAGAATGGTTTGTTATCTCTCGAAACCATTTGGACTGTGCAAAGGAGCCTCTCTGGCAGTCATGCTGCTTGGAGATGCCTTAGGATGCCAGTTCCAAGGTGTGGCATGAACAGGTACATGTGAGACATGTGAACTGATATCACCCTGCCACATCCCCCCAAAGCTGTGGCCCTGTGCACTGAAAACAACCTGCAATCTCTGCCTCTTTAAAGGCTATAACTTTTCATAGTTGTTTGGAGGGAAGAAGGAGAGTTAATGATACATGTATAAGAAAAAGTAAAATCTGCTGTGCAGCTGTGCAAAAATTTTTACCTGACATGCTTATTTCATGTAGACTCACCAAAAATGGAGAGAGAGGGTTCAAACATTGAGAACTGCTATTTCCCACTGGAAAAAAAATCAGGGAGTGAAACATACTTCTCAATGTGAAGTGAAGCCTTTCATTAAAGAATTGATATGGTGTAATATGAAAGAAGAAATCAAGGGTTACACTTTTCCCAAAAAATGTGGAGATTTTTTTAATGCCGAGGCACTTGCAACTTGATTTTCATCTGTAAAAGTCAAGGTTTGATTATAGTTCCTGCATTATTATTTATAGTTTAGCAGTTATACATGCCACGTCCTTGGCTGTGGCATTGCAGTTTGCACCATCTATGTCTGCTTCCTAAATTTATTGATCTCATTAGAAGATAAAAATGACAAAGATAGTTCATAATACTTCTGAGAAATGTAAAACCATTAGCAGGTCATTGTCAAAGTTATAACATGTCCTTTTAAGCTGCTTAGCAAACCGGTGGCAGCCTATGATACAGGGATTAACCTGTGCCAGGAGTGACTGAGAGGATAGCAGTGGATGGTTAATATTCAGCCTGCCTACAAAGCTTTGAAACTGCCTCACAGAATGATACAACGAAGCAACAAACAGAAATACATTAAAAACAAAGGGAACAGAAGTTTTCTTTTCCTGTCCTTTATCTTGGTCTCATATAAGAAGCAGAGTGAGTGTTAGAGCTTCCATCTGAAATTAGGAGTTACTCTTTTTAAGTTGGGTTATGCTCCCACCAGGCAAAGGAGCCTCTTAGGCTTTCCTCCGAGTGCAGGCTGACCTTGGCCAAGACCCTAAGCCAGCTTTTCCTGAGGTGGGACTGTGAACTATCCTAGAGCTGTGTTTAAGTGCACAGTAATAATAATGAGTATTTCAGACACACAGTGCACTGCTGTATTTCGAAGCCAGTGTTTGTTACCCCTGACATTCCGTACTGCCCAGGATGCCCGCCAGCGCAATGGACATAACAAGACTTTCTACTTTTTTTGCAGGAGACCTATACAACTACATTGTTCTTATTGTTGTTTACATTTCTTCCCTTAGAGAAATGGCTGCAAGCACTGGCTCATTTCTCTATTGCTTACAGAACTCTCTGGACTTAGAGAGAACAAATTTAAACTGGCAGAACATATACTGCTGTATAAGATTTGGGCTGGAGGGCTGGGTTTTCTGCATTGCTTCTCAGGGATGGAGCAGGATAGGTACTTAAGGAGAGGAGGATATAGGCAGAAAGACTGATGCCTAATGGGTCTTTCCAGCATCTCACCTGACTCCTCACTCACAGTGGAGAGCCTGGCAATAGCATTAGACACAGTTACTGCCAAATTCCTTTGGGGGTGAATGAACATGCACAGGTGAGCTCTGACAAGAGGAGTAGGAAGAACAGAGAAAGAACAGAAACCCAAGCCCCCAATTCACTGTTGTTGAGCATCATGTGGCCTGATTTACACCAATGCATTATTCTCTTTTAGGAGCAATTTATATGCATATTGCAGTAGCAAGTAAACAAGCATTAGGGCAATGATGAATTAGCCTAGACAACAGTTTACAGATTACACAGCAGAGAATAAGGATAATAACAGTATTAATAATTTCAGTTAGTCATTCTACTTTTAACCTATTAATGGCTATTTGTTTATTTTATCTATCAGAAAGTCAGAACTACCAGGATGGGGACCCTTGATCACCTGTAGACAAGCCTCTCCCAAGAAAACTTGTTTCTGTTTTCTTTTTCCATGTACATAGCAGTAATTTCAATTTGGTACAACTGTACAATTTTGGCTAGACCACACTTCTATAAATTAGGTGTGATAGTGTTCTAGAGTCTAAACCAGACAGGTGATTTTGGGTTAACTGGTGAATTTCAAACACTCAGAATGCTTCATAGCCATGTTGTATAAATATTAATGTATATAGGCATTCTCAGCCATTAATTGCCCTGTCATTGGAGTCTGGGCTGCTAATATTTGATTGTAATAGAAATCCACTTGATTTAGCAAAACAATCTGCAAAGTTTAAAGAGATATTTTCCCAATCACAGATCTTGTAAATGCTGTCATGGGATGCAGTCAATAAAGAATGAAAAAAGCGCTAGTATCTTTAATAAAATTGTGTGAGGAAAGCTGAACCAATTTCGTAGACATTTCTGAGGTTTAAAACAAAATTGTATGGTTCTAATTCGGATTGGAAAAAGTTCCCAAAATATAAATTCTCCTGCTGAAGACTAAGTTCTAGTGGCTCTGGCTCTGAAATCTTTGCCTTTTCTCACTTCCAGCCACTGTATCAAGAGAATTCTTCAATTTCCATCCTAAGAGCAGCCTCCCAGCGTGACTTATCTGGGGCCATGCAAAAAACTGATGGGCACTGATTTTAATACTATTCCCATTGTTGGTGCTCCAGAGCTATGGGTGTTTCCCATGGGTTTCTATCCCAGAATCCTGTAATCCTTTTGCTGAATATCCTTACTTCTGAAGGATTAAGGCAAACTCGAAAGGTGGCAGAAAAGGAGAGCAAGAACAATTGAAAGTCTGAAAATCCTGCCTGACATTGAGAGATTAAAGAAGATCAGTGTACTTAGATTATCTGAGAGAAGGTTGAGAGGTGGCTTGGTCATGGTCTCAAAGTCCCGAGCAGAGAAACAGTTTTCTGATACATGGGGAATCTCTAATTTAGCAGACAAAAGCCACAGCAAGGTCCTGTGATTGAGTGCTTAATCTGGACAAGTTCACACAAGATGTGGCACTTTTGAGATTGTAGCAGCTTTTTTTTTTTTTTTTAAGGTATTGTTGGATTCTTAGTAATTTTAAGATTTCAAAACATATATTTTCTAAAAGCTGTCCTACTTTGAAATTATAGGGTCTATGCAGAAATCCCTGGGTAAAATACTATGGGTATAGATTGTGCCCAAGGGCAACTTATATAATCATAATTTCAGAGTTTATTAATTCTTTGGTAATGAATGTTCCCTATTACTACATAAAATAGGCTCATGTAACATACTATCATTTGCAGTTTTCTAACCTTAATATCATTATTCAGAAGCTATCAAAGCTGTTTTTGTACCTCCGTGTGCTTAGCCCAAAGAAAAGGAAAGCTAGTTAATATAAAAAAGTATTTTTAGCATTTCTGAAAGCTTCTTATGCCAATCCCTAAAAAGAAGCAAGAAATTTCTCCAAAAATGCAAATGCTCTGTCTAGAAGCAAGAGTATCATTTTAACTACTTCATCATTATGTGTCACTCCCTATGTATAGTAAGTGCTGCGTGACAGTTGTTTCTAAGAGACAATCGGGGACTTTTCCAATAACTACATAATTAAATTTCATAATACACATATTTGCGAGGCATAGGGCTTTATGTGTTCAAAGCACTTAGGAGTCATTAGCTAATGCTCACAGCACCTATATGGAAGAGGTAAGACAGTATTATAAGGGCAGATGGTCCTCAAGACCACATAAAACATTGCAGGCAGAGAAACAGAGGTTGGTACTTTCCCATTTCCAAACTACATGTTCAAGTCTCCAAACATTGTATTAGCTATATAACTATAGGAACAGTGCTTTTAATATTATGTCCTAACCCTCCATCTCTTGCACTGATTTTATTGGCCTCAAATACTAATACAAGGAGTAATGCTATGACACACTACCTTATTTGTCAAGACCAGCTAGTTCTTATGAGGGCTTGACCTTACTTACTGAGCTAGTCCCACTGAAATTAAATAGCTGCATGAAAAGTACATTTCATTAAAAAGAGCTGTGAAGAGGAAGTGGTACTACTTCTTTTCAAAGTTTACCTTTATTTTACAGATCAATGGCATTATGATTTGACAGTAAAGTCCATAGAGCAGCAGGACCTAAGTGCTTGCTCTGCCAAGTCCAGTCCTTGCTGTTAAAGGAATGCTTTATGAAAGGGACCGCTTAAGAAACCAGTAACAGGGCAACATAAATAAAATTTATGAAAGAATCTCAAGACTATTTAGAGTCCATTCTGCCCATTTTCACATGCAGAAGGAAAGGATATCTCTCTGCCATAGACGAATAGCCTTTCACAAGTGATTTCTTGGGCCCAACACCTAACCATAGTTTTTCTGTCCTTGACCCTCCACGTCTGGCAAAACCATCTTGAAGGCACATATAGCTGCTGTGATAGCAACGCAGACTCCAACAAATTAACTCTTATTCATCAATAAATCTCATGCACGACAGATTTGGAGGAGGAACTGATAGTTATCTCATCTAGAAGCTTTCCAATAGCATATTATGTGTTATGTTTTCCATGAATTTGGGAAGCGCAAATGTAAAAGACAGGGTTAGGGTAGAAATGTGTGGAAGGAAACCATATGTTCAAAACCTGACCACTTGTCTGGATTCATTTTGCCCTGAGTTTTGGGCTCCATCAGGCATGGCTCTTGAACTTCTTTGCTCCTAGGGATTGTCAAAAATGATGATTAGTCAAAAAAATTACTGAGTAATGGACGAAGGGAAAATTGAAGGACTGCCATACTGTCACCTCACAGCCTATCACAAATATGTACTATTATATTTCAGAGATGGATGACCAGATGAATAACCTCATACCAGGCTTTTTCATTTTGAACACTTCTGATGGAGACTAATCCAAAAAACCTAAGAAAATACAAATTCTATCTAGCTGCTGGTGTGTGTGTTTGAATTACAAAAACTTACCTCTGAAAAGACCAAGTTTCCTTTCCTCTTTTTTTTCTTTCTGGCACAAGACATGCAAATGTCAGAGGGAGAAAATATCCCACTCAAAAGAAAAGAATCTTGGGAAGTCAGCAATATCAGAAAGAAAAGTTTCTTGAAAAAACCAAACAACCCACAAACACAAATTCAGTGTTTCACTATAAAATTAAAAGCAAAGTACAGAGAAAGCAGAAATCACAGATCTGTTTCTTTCATGCTTTTAACTTGCCTTATTGCAAATAACTTCTGGTCAGCTACCTGCCACCTAGGCTCATCTCAAAGACTAAGACATGAAGAGAAGAAGAACCATGATTTTTGCAGAATATGATCCAGACATGTGGAGGGATCAAGGACCATTGCAGGCAATGATATACAGAGCAAAAGCAGGTCGTTAGCCTTGTAAATGAATCAGGTTATTGTGAAAAGAAAAACAGAATAATGATATTGTAAAATACAAAACAACTTGGTAGGATACACACATCCTCTGCATGCTTATTTGAATGTAGCCTGTGTTACGGTATCATTTTATGGCTTGCTAATGCAGGTTACTGATCATATAATGCCTCCAAAGGAATCTGATCATTTGCAAAAATCAATAATTACCAATATTCTGCAATTGAAAAGGGCTGGATAATAAACATTCCCTAGCACTTTCTGCAGAAGGGAAATAGGAGATTTAGAATTTCTAAAAATTTATGTCTAAATTATTTATTGTACTCTTTGGTAGCATTTGAAGCCCAGATATTAGATTTCTTCTGAACTTCACAATTACTCAGCTCAAGAAAAATTAGTAATAATAAGAATAATAACTTTTTAAAAGCACTAGAACTGAAAACAGTGGGAGATGATTGAGTTTTTCTACGTGTATTTTGCAGCTGTTTTTGAAAGGCAAGTTAGGGTCTGAATATTGAAGCACCATCATTGATGTTTGTGGCCATGGTGAACACTGAGAAATAATATCTCAGTACCTAGTCAGAGTGCCCTGCTCAGAGAGGAGGGAATAAGTCCAATCGTATCCAACTTTATTAGTCACCTCCTTGGCACTATTTACAAGTTTAAGCACTTTGCATTTGGGGGAATTTTATTGAGAATATCGTATTTTCAGAAGAAGGAGATATTTTTGTGGAAAACTGACAGTATCCCAATACAAAAACCTTCCCAGAGCTATTAATGAGAAGTTTAATGAAGGATTCTCAGTTAAAAGTATTTTTTTTTTAACTTCACAACATAGCTGCTTGACCCAAGATCCTTACTTCTGTAGTGTGGAGTGTTTTAGGAAGAACTTTTGTTTTGTGAACCTCATGGCACAGGTACCACAAGAAGCACAAATAATTAGGCTGGCAGCACTTCATCATAACTGGCTCTTAATATTTATTTAATCCCATTTTCCTGCCTCTCTGCTTCTCTATAAGGACTAGTCTAAACCATAAGAATAAACAGTCAGTTTTTCCAACAGAAAATCATCAGTGAAGTCCCTCAAAGATATAAGTGAAAGACAGTCAGTAGAACATCTGGCAAAAGAAATATTGAAATAACATAGTTTTCAAATAATATAAAAGTATTAGAAAAAATATATGCTGGAAATAATTTCAGAAGAATATGGTGATATTGACTGGCTGACAAAATGTCATGTATAATTTAGTAATTAGAAGTGTAAAGTGGTGTTAACCTTATATACACAGTAGAGGCTTTTGAACTGGCTCTTATCACTCAGGAGTATGAGTTCTCCAAAACCATCAGCCCAGAACTCAATAGTGATGAAGGCAAGAGAGGTAGTCAAGCATGTGGAAGAGCTTCTTCTTCAGAAGATAAAATAGGCTGTGGGTCTTTGGTATGAAAGGAGCAAGTGAATGGACTGCCTGAAATCATGGAGGGGGGAGGTGAATGCAGAATTATTATTTAACACTTCTCATAACACTGGGCCTAGAAAGCACCACATTTAAACCACTGGATGGCAGGTTTGAAACAAATACCAGGTGTGTAGTTGAGCTGTGCCACTCATAATTCCATGAGTGCAAAAGAAGTTTAGACATGCATAGAAGGCTGTTAAACATGTTAATGGAATAAAAATCCACTGAGAATTATTAAAATATCTTCTTGTCTGAGAGTCCCTGACAACACAACATGAAGGGGTGAGTGAGGCAACCAAGAAACTAGGAGTATATATTTGCCCTGTTCTTTTGCTCTTCCTTAGCTCCTTTGCTGGAAATGAGATAAAAGTCTGTAAGGGCTCTTAGTTTCATGCAGCAAAACTGTTCTCATGTTGAAGGTTACTTTCTGTTGTTCTGTTTTGTAATCTGTATGATATGCAAAGCCTACATGTGAATGTGCGTGGTAGCTGGTGGCAGTTGCTGTGACCACAGTGGGGAGATGCTCAGAGTGGGGCCACTGCTTCCCAGGCACAGCTTCCTCATCGTGCCCTTTGCTGCTAATGAACCTGAGAAGAGAGAGGGGAATTCAGACTGTATTTCTTACTTAATTCCAGTAAATTTGTACCAAGAAATGGTAAAATTATTTTTATGAAATGGGGAGGGCAATATTTTGTGGTTTGGCTACAATTTTTTTCCCCATCCTGATTTAATTTAACCAGGCAGTCCAATTTCAGTAATCCTCATTGCTTCTTAGCTCCCTGTTTTATGTTGATGTTTATTCATGTTCTCCTGCTTGCACAATTCACCAGTTCCCTCTCCTTAATGTGTTGATACCAATGTTCAGGGATGATATTAAAAAAACTGGAGGGAAACACGGTCATTTACTCCTTCTTGTCTTGTTTGTTTGCTTCAGAATTACTTGCACTGACACAAATAGACTTTCCTTGTGCACGGCAAGAGATAAGGTTGGGGTTTTCTGCTTTATTTGTTCTGTACCACACATATTTTCCCCACCCACTCCCTCACTTGCTTTTATACATGCTCACACACAGATGTACTTGCATACTATAAGATTTCAGAGAATTTCACTCAGCTTAGGAGAATGTGACCAATGTCTAGGATGAAAAGTTTATATTTTCAGCATCACAAGTCATTTCCACCAATCTTACCATCACAGGTGGGTGTTTCTGGGAAGGGTGCTAAAGCACCTAACACTCAGCATTTAGGACACTGAAATACCATTACTGAAAGCACTGCTATGAAGAGTTGGGGTGTGCCATGTTGTGACAAACTTTGCTGCCTGCTCAGTTTAGCTCCATGTTCAGAAGTGGAGGGGTGATTTATCTAATAGGTGATGGAGTTGTCTGTGTTTTTCTGCCTATTTCTTTCTCGAAAATGTTGGTATGGCTCATAGCTCTGCCTCTTTGCTATATCTTTGACTACTACTTCTCATATGCGAAGCTGCACATAGATAATTTGCGTGATTTTATGAATAGAGGGATTTTTCTGAGCCTGCTGCATTTTGCTCAAGCGTTCTCCCAAAGCTGTATGTCTCTGCTGATAGATGAGTGCATCTGCAAGTTTCAAGATGTGTGGTTTCTGTGGGTGGAGTGGGATGAGTGTGGTGGGTTGAAAGAAGAGAAGAAGAAACGTCTCCAGCATCAATAAAGTTTCTGGTGCCTCATGAATATTTGCACTCTTGCAGGTTCTGCTTTTTAAACACTGACCTCAGGAGAAGCTCTGCATGATGAAAGGGTTAGTTTGCGACTGGACACCTTGAGTCACTTGGGGTAAATTGCTACAGTCTCTCAGTTATCAGTTAAGTCCTTGTGTTCTGGTGAAATCAGTGGAGCTTATTTTCACTGATGTAGTATCTGAGCCATCAAGTTTAATGAATTGTTACAAATAGTTTAATCTGCACTTGCAGGTGCTATTAAAGCTAAGTGTTTTTTGTTTTGGTTTGGTGTTTTTTTTGCCAAGATATTTTTTTTACCTAGGAAGAGCAGTCTTTCTCAGTCACGATGGTTTAAATATGGAGTAGTGGGATAGGTTTTGCTCATTAGAAAGCCTAATGCTGAATTCAATATTCCTTTCTGCTAAACTTACCTCCTCCAGGATTTAAGACTCTAAGTTGCAGAGGATAAAACATAAGGCCCTGGTTAATTGCAAATAAATAGTGCCAGAAAAACATACAGATGGTACCTGAAGTTCATTTTTGAAGACTATCCAGTAAACTATATATAATTTACATGAAAACTATGTAGAGTAAGCAGGAGAACAACTTTTTTTGTGGTTTCTTACATTTGTAAAACAACAAAACAGCAAAAAAAGAAATAACAAATGAATACCCTCAGTCAGTGAAACTTCTTGTTTGGAAAAACAGCAACCTGTATTTCTATTTATTTACCCTAATCAAATTAATTAATTTAACAAGTCTGAAAATTTTAGCATTTTACAGGATACAGGTATAAATATCTGGCAAGTAGTGTGTATATATTAAACTACATCTACTTAGCTTGTAAATATTTTGCTGCATTAGTTTGCTCATTCCCAAGCAATCAGTTGTGAACTCCAGTGCTGTAACGGGTCCACAGGGAACATTTGTGCTTTGGTTGGCACTTAGATGAAATTCATCAAATTATTTTTTTCCCTGTTCAAGGCTGACATTTCAGAATGTTTTTTTTTTTTTTTTAAAGGTTGTGTGCCAACTGCCAAAGTCAATTAATTAAATGGTAAATCTGAAATTTGTAAGGGAAAACTATCATTCCCTTTTGCTGTGAGACCTTGGAAATGTGAACGTTTAATCCACAAAACACAGGGCTTACCAGAGGGTCCTGGTCTGCTTGCACTGAAAGTAATAGCAAAGCTTGCTGAGATTTTTTGTGAGATTAGGGATTACGTCAAGGATGGTGTTTTACCCTCCATTTTCCTTCTGATTTTGATACTTGGTAGTAATGACAATATCCTTTGAAGTCCTGCTATGCTTGAGGGCTTAAAGTGTTCAGCACTTAGTAGGAGGAAGCAGCGCAAATTTGTGGACTCATTTTCCATATACTTGAGATACCCCAGATGAGTGTATCATGTGCAGTCCCAGAATTTGCTGGCCAAAGAACTCCCTCTTAGATCTGTAAAGGAAATCTAGAGGCAAAATTCAACAGACCTGAGCAGATGGTGATCATATTCCTACATAGCAGAAGTATTACAAATCTCTTCCCAAAATGCACACATTCCAAGGAATGTGTATACCCTCATTGTCAGCAAAGGCAGTTCCAAAAGATTAGACTAGATCTTGCTTTTCTGCCTCCTACTCTGTATATCTCTTTTTATACCTCTCAGTGAAATCCTCATATTTTACTTGAAGCTTTATCATCTCAAGGTGCTTGGAAATGAGAGCAGTGCACTGAATGTTCTTCAGCTGTTCGTTTTTCTGCCATTAGTTTATATTGATTTGTGTTTGTTTATTTTTTCCGTGCCTGAAAACTGTGGTGCAGATCAGAACACTGTATTTGGGGCCCTGCATATGCATGGACTAGAAACACAGCTCAACAAAAATGTAAATGACAGTAAAAATAGTGAATAGGACAGAGGAGTTAAGGCAGACCAGATACATGACCTAGTACTCTTTTCCCTTTGCCATTTGCAATTGTGTTTTGCTATAATTTTATGTTCAGGATTTGTTTTTGGTCTTCCCACTCCCCATTTATTTCATGAAAGTACATATTTCTTCTTTAGAAAGATAAAAGATATCTAAGGAGAGTGGCTTCCTGCACATTCAGAAATTCATTAGGATTTGGTCCCTCATTTGACAACTTGGCTTGAGGGGGCCTACAGTTTAAGGAAAGGTACTGGTTAGCCCTCAGCAGTAGGGAAAAATGGTGAAAAATGCTAGTGCCGAGGGAGTTTCTTAAATACTGCACTTGTGGGAATGTAGGCCTCATGTGTATCAAGATACAGCAAGCTAATTCTTAGGATTCATAATCTTGTGCCTTCTCCTACCCTTTTTTTTATATAGTGAATACATACCTATTCTTTCTATCAAAGCCTGTACTGCAATTCTTGAAATTGTCCTGCCTGTCAAGATACAGGCCATTTTGCAGTAAGGAAATCTCTTGCTTTCCTGTTGAAAATGTCCCTCCTTGTGGAAGAGACTTACAGATATGGGACCAAGTCGCCCATGTCTGAGCAGAAGTGGGAGTTCTTCAGCTCTGCTTTTCTGAGATACTATTACTGTATTTAATCTCAGGATATTTGATGTAAAACATTAGCAAGAATGCCTTCAGGAAGAAGATAAATTAAGGATGCCAAGTTGTGGATAATACTTGTGGTCAAAGCTATTTTGGATTCCTGTGTTCTTTATCCTGTAAAATTGAAGTTTTTCTATCTATATCTAGAAGGAGAATCACTGAGATGACTAGGGAAACTTTAGTCTTAGCTCTTGAAGAACTTCAGATGACTCAAAAGCTAAGAAGTAGATGAGGGAAAATTTAGAATTTTGTATTAAATACTATCAAAGGCACGTATAGTGCTCAGTTGGGTCTAAAACTCGGCTGATGTGTGTCTAAATTTCCTTGCTGTGTGATGGATTTGTTGATATTTATCTCAGGGCAATGTTGGGCAGGGAAATGTGTCAAGTGCTCAATTACTACAATGATAACTGTACTATATATGGACTTTGAGAGACAGAAAAACGTTTTAAATGGTTTGTAAAATTTAGTAGAGAACAAATCTCATTAATGTTTCTAGGTGATCAACAGATTACTAAGTTTTCCTTAACCAATGGTGGTTATCTGTGTATTTTCTGTACAAAATGCCTGTATCTCCCTGTGATATATGAATCCAGTTTTACAAGAGATAATTAAACATGAAAGAACTAAACATCCTAACTTTTTTCCCCCTGATGTATCTCAGCATTGTCTCCATCAGTAGCCTTGTCCGCAGGAAGTGTAAAGTTTCCTGCTATGATTGTTTGACTGCTGCCAATTATCAGATCTGCTTTTGGCAGCTTTCCCTCCCAACCTGCTGATTAGCTAATGTGTGGTTACTAATACAATATAGGAAACTGGTGTAAATGAAGAAGCAAAAGATTTATTAATTTCGTGTGCTAATTACTGTTTGTAATATAATTATCAGTACTGTGAAAAGAAATCCTGGCTTAAGAAATAACCAGGTTTCTATGTTTTGTGAAATGAAGCACAAGAATTTTGTGCAGTAAACAGGTATATTTTCCCCTTGATACATGCACATAATTTTCATTAGATTCATAGGTTTCAAAGGCAGAAGAGAGATCATTAGAGCTTGGAGTCTAACTACTTGTGAAACAAAGGCTGGAGAATTTCATCCAGGTACCCTATATCTGAGTTAATAGAAAAGGATCCTGCACTGGATGTACAACGGTTTTACTCCACTAAGCTGGAATAATGGTGATTTATACCAGCTGAGAAATTGGCAGTAGACTTAAATGACAATGGATTCTTTTTGCATAAACCTAAATGAAAATGGTCACTTATATTTTAATAGCTGTGTTGAAAGAGTCTTGCTGGGAGTCAGTTTTTGAAAAGTATTTTAAGCTTTAGAAGAAAATGAGGGCTTTTCCAAACGTTAATGGGATGATTGTGTTCCCTGTTGTAATTTAAACTTGTCCCTTCACTGAAGAAAAGACATAAATTTAGCAGAAAAAATTTTCTCTTTAAATTGAAACCTGTGCCAAGATTCTTATTTGTAATTAAATCATGCACTAGGATTTTAGTGGGGGAAGGAAGAACAAAATAATATAATAAAAAGCTGAATATTCTCTGTGCCAAGAGGAACTTGAACTCAAATGTTCAGAGATTAAAAGTCTCAAGAGCTAAAAAGTAGTCTGTGATTTTGTTCATTAGGTTGTATATTTGGCAAAACAAGATGACTCATTACTCTTTTGTAGCCATCTGCATGTGTGTGTGGATGATGTTATTGTAGTTGTAGCAGATACAGTCTTATCATTTAGGTACAGACAGAATCCTACCTGCTCAGAGCTACAGGGTTTAAGAATGCACTCAGACAATACTGACATAGACAATGCCATAACATCCTGCAATCTGCACAGAAATGGAGACTTTGTGCACGCCAAAGCTGAAGAAAAGAACTTCCTTCCTGCTCCCCTAAAATGAGAGTGTTTAAAGGAAAATGCTAGTGTGGGGAGAATATCCTTCAGATTCCAAATAAATTTCTGTCAGTTCTATTTCAGGAGGAGGCGGTGAAGGCTTTTGTGTTTAGTGATACAGAAATCTGTGACTATCATATAAACATGTAGAATATATAGAAAGAAAGACAAATTCTTTTTAGAGTAGCTGCTTATGTGGACAGTAAGCAGAGAGAATCTCGTCTCACAATATTCCCATTCTCATTGATAATGAATCAGCTGCTGGTTTGGCTGATGAACAGTTTGAGGTGCTTTATATTTGTTGAAGAAAACCTAAACAGAATACACATTTTAATATGTTTCCCATACTTTTTCCCTTTAGCGTTTTTCTTCTTCAGAGATGGAAGTCTGCTTCAATCTGTCACAGTATATTTTGATGGCACTGTCCCATGGAGGAAAAACCTGATAATTTACTGCACAGGTAAACATCAGAAGACATGGTCTGAAGCTTACAAATCAACCCAAACTTTCTCTCTCTTTCTTTACTTTAAGCAGGACTAGAAGAGCCAATCCCTCCTTGAAAAGCACGGTTTCTTTTTGTCCCTTACTGAGAAGGATTTAAGTGTTCACCATCCTTTAGGACCGTCATGTAACTCCATGGTACCACTAAGTATTTGGTAACATCACACTTTCCTAAAAAGTGTGTAGCAACATCACGTCCTTCAGCCTGTCACAGACATCTGTCTCATGAGGAACATGCAACTGCTGAACTGATTGTCCCACTGTGTCTAGATCCAAAGTTCATTCAGCAGTCCACGAGAAAACTGAGAAAAAAATAACTGATGGTCTGTTTTATGCAGCCAGGCAAGACCAAACAGCTATCAGTGCTGTCTTGAAATCTCTCCCTTTATGAACATCAGATTGCTAGTTTATGTTAGATACTACTGTAAGATGGATCCTCAGGGGTGAAGCACTTGGAACAGCGGCTTGTGAAGGAGAACAGCCCTTCACAGCACTGTACAAGTTTGGTGATGTACTGCAGCATCAGTAGGCTACTGCTCACATCACCAGGCCACTGCTCCTCCTCCTGCCTCATTACTGTGTCTTCTGCCCAAAGGTGTGTGTAGAGTGTGCCAGCATATTTGCACTGTGATACAGAGAGACAAGACAAAGCACGAGTGCCTTGCAGAAGCCCGGCAAGAGAGGCTCTGCCTGAGGTCTGAACTGCATATTGTGTAATTGTATATTACTCGTTATGACCCTGTGTTTATTGCTTGGTTTGGTCCTACAGTTCTTAGACCACTGCACTGACTTCCAGGAATCTTTAAATATATTGTTTTCCAAAAGCTGAAGTTAAGCTATTGTCATAGAAAAAATAGCTGTGGTTTATGGTCTTGTCAAATCAAGTTCAGCTTCAGTAAACACGACATGAAATCTGTACAGTACAGCCTCACCATAATAAATAAGTTGAATAAAAAGGCTTATTCAACCTAGTCATATATAAACAACAGTAATATAGAATTCTGACAATTGTAAGAGAACTGCATTCACAGAAGCTTTGCACTTTCAACCTGGTGATAAAACATCAGTCTGTATATAGTTCCATATTGTCATTTGCTTGTGGAGTACTTCCTTTCCTCACTAAAATTAAAATTTAAAAGACTTTCACTTTTGGAGAAAAGAGCATCATTGAAAAGAAATTCTCCCTGGCAATTAATAGATAAGGTCTGCCTTGCTAACTCAAAAAAGCAAGCAAAAGGTAAAAATTGAATCTCTTTATCACAGTTGAGTCATTTTTCTAAACTGGGGAAGTAATATGGGATGGAATATATAGGACAGGTTCTCTTACAGGAAGTGCTTTTCAACTTTGAAAGATCCATAACTAATATTGGGAATGGTTATGAATGACAGTCGTCTCTTTTAGATTATGTTGCATTTATTACATTCTACCAGGAC
The DNA here is from genome assembly GCA_013396875.1 of Vireo altiloquus. Taxonomy (NCBI): domain Eukaryota; kingdom Metazoa; phylum Chordata; class Aves; order Passeriformes; family Vireonidae; genus Vireo; species Vireo altiloquus. The sequence goes on along the minus strand of VZRF01005657.1, from coordinate 932,114 downwards.
TTTATAGAGACTCTCAAGGAATTAAAGTTATATTTATGATAAAAATACGGAGCGACTTCTAAATAGCATTTTCATCATATTAACTGTTGCCTAGATAACAGGCATATCTCTTGAGCACCTCTATTCTGGTTTAGCACTACAGCTTGCAAATTAATACAGTCATTATAAGACAGCAGAGCTATATCACTTACCATTTCATTATTGTTCAAGTCAAAATCCATATTTTTTCAGTTTTCCCTAGGGTTACAAGCTGGATAGGGAAACGTTATCATCCTGCAGAATAATCTCTCAAGACTCACTCTCTTTGGTGTTAAGAGGAGCCGTTAATCATATTACAATAATTTTCATATTAATAGGTCCCATGTAAAGACAGAGTTAATGCTCTCCTACATTCAATCTGCCAACATAGTTTCTTTATATATATATGCTTAGATATATATATAAAAATACATATATAAAAATACGTATATATATTTAAATCTGCTTGGAACTAGATTAGCACAAAAGATATCACGTCCTACTCAGTATATGAATCAGGGTCAAACCAACAGCAAACCCTTAAATTTTTAATCAAAATGGCAATCTGTCATCCCTAAGAGGGTTAAATAACGTTTAAGTGAATAACATGAATATATTGTAATGGAAATACATGGGAGAATTTTCTTCAGCACACAGAAAACATTCCATGGAGTATCTGGAAGATACTTTAGTCCTTGCTCGAGAAGCTCTGATGCTAGCATGCATATCCACTCTAAATTAAAAATCAGCTTTAGACCTCAGGGGTTTTTTTGAGGAATCAATACATCCTTTATTTTTGTGATCTTCTCAGATACTATAATTTTCTTAAAGCTTCTCATGTAATTTTGTACATTTAATAATATAGTGTTACCTAAACCCAGGGCATTTTCTGATATTTTTCCTTTTTTCCAATCTGCTGACTTGAGTAATGTGATCTGCTCAGAAGAAGTTGAGTGTGAATTTATGAAGCTGTCCAAGGGGTCAGGTGTTGGTCTAATTTTGAGCAGTCTGCATGTGCAATGAAGGTGGGTCAGGTCTGCACAGACCTAAGGGTGACCCAGCTCTGCTCCTGCTCTGCCCCTGCTCTGCCCTGGCTCCCTGGGAAGCTGCTCCATGTGGGAGCCTGGGCACTGTGCTGGCGTCATGGATAATGAGCCCCATGGAGAGCAGAATCGAGACCTGGAACACGACACTGACTTACTGTGGCAATTTGGCTCCTGGAGCTGGTCAGCTCAGCCCAGGAAGGAGCCTGCTGCCTCTTCCTCAGCAGTGTGGGAAGATGCTCCCTTGGTAAACCTTCACTTGCTGTCAGCATCCACTGTCCTTTTGCTAAGCCCTTCTACCTTAATGATGCCATCTCTCTCAGTGTCCTTCATTATTCTCCTCTCTGTCTTTCCCAGGGGGTCTGATTAAAATCAATGGAAAGCTCTCTAGGATTTTACCGGCTTTGGTACTCTGGCTTTGCTCCTTAATTTACCTTTCTTTTCTGTTTTTAACTGCNCCTGGAACACGACACTGACTTACTGTGGCAATTTGGCTCCTGGAGCTGGTCAGCTCAGCCCAGGAAGGAGCCTGCTGCCTCTTCCTCAGCAGTGTGGGAAGATGCTCCCTTGGTAAACCTTCACTTGCTGTCAGCATCCACTGTCCTTTTGCTAAGCCCTTCTACCATAATGATGCCATCTCTCTCAGTGTCCTTCATTATTCTCCTCTCTGTCTTTCCAAGGGGGTCTGATTAAAATCAGTGGAAAGCTCTCTAGGATTTTACTGGCTTTGGTACTCTGGCTCTGCTCCTTAATTTGCCTTTCTTTTCTGTTTTTAACTGTTTTCTGTTTAGGCTCACTTCTAGTGTGTTCTAAAGAACCCTCATCTTTCCCCACTTTTGTATTTTTGTACTTTTATTCCTATTCCTGACCTGCTCGACAACTGTTAAATTACTTAGGCAGTGAGTAAAATGCAGATTAAAGAAGTGCTTTCAGCTTTGAGCTAAAATGTGTTGACAGGACTCACAAGAGGCCTAGAGGAGACATGGGAGAGTGGCATCATTTTGGGAGAAGAAAAGCTAGAAAAATGACTCTCATCAGATCTGAGGTCTCACCATGATTCTGTGGCAGCACTCTTGGCTGCCTTAATGAGGTCATGAATCCACTAGCAGTGTGTAGAAACAGTTTTAATTGGTGATAATTTTAACACTTGTTTAACAAAATTTAAGGCAGCTGGAATGGGGTTCTATCCACACTATACTGGTGTAAATCAAAAGTAATGTTATTCAAACTTATGTTCTTCTAGAATAGCAGCACTTTAACAGAAATCAGATTTTAAAACACTCCTGAATTTCAGATATTATACTGTATTTCCATTTATAACCTGACATAATTCCCACACAGCATATGGTATTAATCTGGTGTAAACACCATGTTATGATGATACTCAAACACATACAGCTGACATGAAAATGTCTTCAAGTACAATATTTCCAAAAGCAATTATGTCTGTATGGTTGGTAGTTAGTTAGCTTGTGTGAAGTTTTATTTCTTATTCATACATACATGAAGGTTCGCAGGATGAAACTTTATGTATAAAAAAGGAGATATTTTCACTGTTTGCAGAAAAGTAAGAAAAAATCATTATAGTCTTCTTATTTTGGCCTGTCCGGCTTTTGTAAGGAAATCTCACCTTCATGTGGACACAGGATTTTCACAGTGTTGGAATTTCCTTTTGTTTGCATTAGAGGGTACATATATAGATGACTGCAAGGAATACAGTGACACAAATTGAAACTGATTATATTTTTGTTGGAGAAAATGAACTCCAAAATAAATATTTAGCAAAATTTTGCAATTCTCAGAGAAGGTAATACTCTCAATGCCCCAGACATCAATCTCTGCAGGTAACCAGGCATTTTTCAATGTTCTCTGAGTAGAGGGGTGGGACCCCTTGTCCAGGTAGATGCCTGTGTGAAATCCTTAAAAAAATTGCCTAAGATTGGAGTTGAAACGATAATTTTGTCAAAAGGAGATAAAGAAAAGCATGTCTTTTGGAAAGTAAGTGCCTTTGGATGGGAATATTTTTGCTTGAACTCTTGCCAGTAGGGCCAGATTCACAGGTAGTGTAACTTTTCTTGTGCCATCTCACCCATTTGAGATAAATTCATTTATTAGGATGAAGTGTAGCTTTTTCAGATAGCTTCTAGCTCCACCTGCTACCTAGAGTTTCAAAATTTTTAGCCTTTCCTAGCCCCTTTTTTTCTTCCTGAGGATCCTTTCTTAAATACATTCCTAAGACAAAGGAAATAAGGCAACCTCAGTATCACATTCTCATAACAGAGAGGAACTGCAAGAAACTGCTTAACAACCAGCTCTGCACTTGTTAGCTTCAGTATAAATCTGCAATGACTTTATTTTTATTACTTCATACTGGCACTACAGTAACAGTAGGTTAGGCTGTTGATGGCATTGTAAAATGAGCATTTCCAGCTCATTATCCAAAACAATATCTTAGTTTTAAAAGAGATAGCTAAAAAATTTGCAATGGGACAAGAATAAATCTGGAATAACTCCACTGAAAATTTACACCAGTGTGGCCGAGAATTGAATTTAGCCCACTGTGTTGAATTCCTTTTAATGGTTTCTGCACGTTCAAGCATGCACCAGAGATTAGATGGGAGGCAGGACTCGCCGTTATCTGCGATCCAAGCAGGACACCCGGGGTGAAAGGGTAACACATTATCACACTGCACCACCTGGCCCATCCAGCACAATTTGAGCAGCCATAATTGTATTGATTACTTCTTGTGCTCATGACTAATGACCTCTAGCTGCAACCTTGCATTTTCTAAATCTTTTATATTCTGATTTAATAATAAGATTTGATTAAAAATTGCCATTAGCCCATGCCAATGATTAGTCAGCAAGACTCAATGCCGCCAAGTTCCAATGAGTTTCATTATTCTGGAATTAAAAAGCACAGAGAACTTCTCTGGGTTAATAATACAATGATTCTGTCTCAATCAGGAATGAAAGAAAACAGCTCTAATATACAAATGGAGCAAAATGTGTGGCTATTACTAATAGCCACATTTTACAGAGAAGTGTTTGAAGAATTAAAGGGACTTTGTCACAGATGGTGTGGACAGTTTGCTTTTGCTTTTTATATTTGATTGGAAAGCCTGTGTCAGATGGTGTGTGAGGGGGCATTTTCCTAAGGAAAGACATTTCCTTTGGTGCAACAAGAACATGGGGCTTATTCACTTTCTCCATGAGCATCCCTGCCACAACAAAACAAGGCAAAGTGTATGTTGGCAAAAATGAATTGTGATGGCTTTAGAAAATGACAAGAGGTTTGTCCAGGTTATCTAGCTCCTGAGAATATATTTAACTATGTGGTTTTTTTGCATTTTTTAAAAATATGACTTATTATTTAAACAAAAGAACGTATTGTCACATCTTTCACAGAAAACAAAATAGTATTCCATCCTTCAAGAAGCTTAGATATTTAAATACATACTAATTTTTAAACATGTAGCTAAATCCTGCTGAAGAGTGTTAGGCTAAGGAGGGACTTAAGCATACATCTAAGAGCTCTACTGGATCCGAATTGAGGTGTTTCTGTATTTGGGGTGCCCTAGAGGAGATACTCTGTGGGGTAAACATCTGCTATGGGATGTGATGTTCCCTCTGATCCCATTGAACCCAATTGAGGACTGGGTGACATTGAAGTCAATGAGAGCTGAGAGCACTCAGCACCTTTCAGGTTCAGGTCTCTAAATAATAAAAGACTCTTGAGACATTGTAAAAGCATTTCCTGCCTGTCACACAGGAGCAGGAAAGCTGTCTTGCTTTCATCCTCTAGAAAACATGCCATGTCCCAAACATGAGTCCCCTAAGATTTTTAAGTTATTTGAATAAAGAAATACCTTTTTAAAATATTGCACACATAAAATCTTGTATTGGGTTTGCATGGCAAGGTTTGGGTGGAGGGGGAGGCTACAGGGGTGGCTTCTGTGAGAGCTGCCAGAAGCTTCCCCATGTCTGGCAGAGCCAATGACAGCTGTCTCCAAGACAGACCCACTTCTGGCCAAGGCTGAGCTCATCAGTGATGATGGTGGAGTCTCAGAGATGACATGGTCAAAAGGTGGGAGAAAATCCCACCAAACAGCTGCTGGAGGAAGGAGTGAGAATATGTGAGTGGAGCAGCCCAACATAGCCCACGGTCAGTGCAAAGGGGGGGGAAGCTCTGGGTGCCAGGGCTGAGTGAGACAGGCTGTGCCCCTGCAGCCCATGGAGGTCTGTGATGGAGCACAGATCCACTTGCTGCCCATGTGGAAGAAGGGAATGCCTGAAGAAGGGTGTGGCCACATGGGAAGCCTGTGCTGGAGCAGACTCAGCCAGGAGCTGTGTCCCTGTGAAGGGAGGAGTCCATGTCGGAGCAGGTTTGCTAACAGCACTTGGGACCCCGTGGGGATGCAGTCTAGAGCAGCATGTTCCTGCAGGACTGCACCCCATGAAAGGGACTCACACTGGAGCAGTTCATAAAGAACTGTAACCCATGGGAAGGACTCACATTGGAGAAGTTTGTGGGAACTGTCTCCTGTGGGGTGGACCTCATGCTGGAGCAGTGGAAGAGCATGAGGAGTCCTCCTGCTGAGGAGGAAGAAGCAGAAGGGACACCTGTGATGAACTGACCACAGCCCCATTCTCCCTCCCCCTACACTTTTGGGATGGAGGAGGGAGAAAAACCAGGAGAGGAGCTGATCCTGGGAAAAAGGAAGGGTTGGGAGAAGTTATTTTAAGATGCGGGATTATTTCTCTGGGGTATGATTTGCAATAAATTAAACTGATTTCCCTAAGTGAAGTCTGTTTTGCCAATGACAGTCACTGGTGAGTGATCTCTCCCTGCCCTTATCTCGACCCATGAGCCTTTCATTATACTTTCTCTCCCCTGCCCAGCTGAGGAGGGCAGTGATAAAGCAGCTTTGGTGGGCACCTGGAGCCCAGCCAGGGTCAACCCACCACAAATCTTCTGTCACTTTCAGGAATATAATTTTTAAACATTCTTTGTTAATAAAGTTTGCTTTTGGCAACTGTTGTTTCCCCGGCTTATTATAAGTGCCTTTAAAATGTTTCCATTAATTAAGGCTGCTTTTATGGGCTACATCCATTTAGTAAAATTGCAGAAAGAAGTGCTGCCGACACATCTGCCATTGACTTCTGTTTGCCTGAGCATTTTATACCCTCGTGAATAGCACAGTGGGTAGAGAAAGCCTGCGAAAGAGAATGATAGTAAGTGGTGAATTCTGTCCAGCAAAACATGGAGGTCAGGAGAGACTCAGCTGATTACATACTCATGTTTTCCAGGATTTCATGAGGAGAGCGGAAAGTTGGTTAAACTCTGGTTACAACAGAATAGCTCTCTTAAAACATACTAACTGAAATACTCAGAAAATAAAAATGTATAAAATGTGAGTTTGAATATATGAGATTGTGTTTTGTGGGATCAGGCAGGAAGGAGGTTGATCTGATCATCTCTGTATTAACTTACCGAGGTTTTTATACACCCTCAGCTGACAGCATTACTAGCCAGATTATAATTATAATTACCTTGGCTTCATCTCAGTGTTTATCTGCCATGACACCCACCCAGCCACCTGCCTGCTATTAATTCATTCAACACTAACTTCATCGTTTTTCCTTTTATCTTGTTTTTTTCCTGTTATCCTTACTTTAAAAAATGTGTCCATTATTAGGAACAAACTAACACAATATTTGTTTGTCCATGATATCATGTATTCCTTTGTTTAAAAAAAAGAGAAAAAACCAACCCAGAATTCTTCAGATTATAAAAATACCCTGTTTGTATTTTATAGTGAAAACTGGAAAGATCTGGCATTTGACTCAAAAACTCGGAACAGCTGATAATCTTCTTTAAATTGAATCTTTTTTTTTCATCCATAATACTGCCAGATATTCAAATAAGAAGAAATTCATGACAAAGGGCAGTGAGCACGATATACAGTAGGCTTGTAGGATTTCATGATGGGTGCAGTTCTGTAGGAGTCCTGGATATTTGTTGTTGTTGCTCCTGAGGTGATGAAGTTTTTTATTTGCTCTGACAGAACATTGAATGTCCAAATCTCCTGTAAAATGATGCTTTAAAAAAAAAAACAAACTGGAAAACCAGGAAAAACCTGAAAGAACAGCTATGCCCACAGTGCTTAAAGCCTTGGAAAGACTTAACACTGTGTTCTGCTATGCTGTTTATGGGACTGAAAGAACTTCTCCCCACTATGCCAGGAACTGTGAACTGGTGCTGTTGTGTGGATGTCCTTTTGGATGTTTGGTGAGTGGTAGATTGAAGAACACACCGTAATGTGCCAGAGGAAGCTAATTATAATAATGTCTTGGGGTCAGGTAAATGCTGCACTATTTATTTGACCCAACCACTGTTTATTATACTCGATGTGTCAACACATTTTTACAGAGTGAAAATTAGCAACTAATTAATTTAATTTCAGGAGTTAATGCCACTGTAAAGAAAAAAAAAAGCAAGGTTTATATCGAATAGTGATGTTTCTAGAAGAGAGCATTATAAACACTGAAGTGCAGGGTCTTTAAAAGCAGCTTTGAACTGAATAATGTAAAGGTCTGATTCTGCAATCATTCATCAAGCATCAGTTCATCAAACTGCACTTAAGTATCTGGTCAAGCCTTGTTCAAATCAAAAGCACCTGTTTAAATGCTTTCTGCACTGGGGTCTTAGACCCTGCTCAAGCAACATTTCTGACTTTGCTGCGCCTGTTTCCCTGGGAAAATGTGTCAGAGTAAAGGCCTAATTGCCAGTATTCCTCTCTCATCTGTTGATGCTCCTTTTTCCAGTGGTATTTCTGCTCTCTGTCAGTTAAAAGTTTGGAAATGTCAGAATCTAAGACACTGCTCAGACCTCTGTACAGGTTTTGGGGGCACAGTTCAATCAAGCAAGTGAAGGAAGGGAATTTTCTGAGGGTGTATTATTGCTTATATTTTTCAGCTTCCCAAATTATGCAAGCAGCTGTTTAGCATTGGTTCCTGATGTATTTAAGCCAACATATTCTTCCCTTAGCATAACACACAAAGACACAGTAACACCTTGTGTATATTGAGACAATAATTCTTTGCATTTTTACAGTCATTTTAATGTGAAGACATTTTAATGTGCTTTAGGATCTACTGGGGCTGGAGATTTTCCGATCTTTCCTACTTTCTATCTTTTTTTTTCTGATATTGCCTTTCCCATCTTTCTTCTATCCTTTCATTCTTAGATGAGGTCAGTACTGGAGAATCTTAGGCACACTTTGCCCAGGTTGTGAATGATTTCTTTGCTTTCACTCCAAGCTCTGTGGGAGGATGAAATCCCCTCTTCCCCTGAAGGCCATAAGAGAGCCCCAGTGTGTCCTAGCTGGCTCCCCATTCCAAGTGACTGAAGGTCCAGGGCTCCAAAGCACACTGCAGGCTGCAGCTGCTGAGCAGTTTTCTACAGTTCAAGTAGCCAGCCCCAGGCCATGCAAAAAATCTGTGGCAGAGCTTAGAAAACAACCCAGATGTCTTAGCTGTTCTTCCTAGACACTGAACAGCTTTCACTCTCAATGTGCAATGTTTGCTGGGATTTTTATGTAATCTTTTAAAATTCTGGACCACTGCGTGCAGGAATATTTATTTTTTTACTTAGTTTTTACAATGATAAATTCAGGAAGTATTTTAATAGTGTGTAATTATCAGAACACAGCTATCAGTCTAAACCTTTATTCAGCCCTGTGTTGATTTGTCGTTGTGGCTGGCCTGGCTCTGTCTTCAAAGTCATCTTTTGTGTCAGATAGCAACTGCTGCAAGGGAAGTAAGTGCAGCTACAGCTTTCATCAAGACATCGACAGCTCTGAGGCTGGGGACTGAGAGAGCATGCATAGGTCTTATGATCTTCCTCATCTCATTGAAAAAGGTCACAGAAGTCATCAGATTGACTGCAGAACACTCCCTCTGAGCAATGCACCTTTTGTACTGAAGAGATGCTGCTATTTTTGAAGCCATGGTCCATGTGGAACACAAATCTTCCTTTAGCATGTATATCAATGCACCACAAATGCCCTCAGGGGACCGGGAGGGTCTTCCTGTTCAGTGCAGTATTTCAACAAAATATTCTAAATAAGAGTAATGTAAAATAAACTAGAAAATCCATTGCTCAATTTTGTTCCTTCTTTCCAAAGGCAAATCAAGGAGGAGGGGCATGGAGATCCTTGACTGCAGTCAACAAATGCGTTTTTTTCTTAGAAAGAGGCAATAATAAGAAAAAGATTTATATACTGGAAGCCTTTGGATTCTTTTTACATTGCCAAGATCATCAGGTTAAAATGGGCTGGGAAAGATGGTGCTATAGGGGCAGCACAGAATACCATGGACCATGTGTTTTAGAGGAGAGCTTAAAATGTGTCCCATGTCCTCTGCTTTTACCCCACAAGCCTTGTGCAAAATCCTGGCTTGTAAAAAGATCACTCTGTGCAAAGTATGAAGGATTTTATACAGTATATTATACCCTTGTTCGAGAAGTATCTGCAAAATAGTCACCTGCCTAATAGACAAATCTTCCATTATACGCTTTACAGAGATAGAAAATGGCCTTTCATTTCACATATAGATGGGAGTTACAAATGGAAAAGCTGCTAAAAGATATGCAGTCAGATGTGTCCAAGAGTATTTTCTTCTGCACTGTCAGAAAACATTTTAAAATCACAAATATTTTCCTGTTCACCTGTGCCCCATGGAAACATTTGATGAATAGATCAAGCCCCATCCTGCATGGGTATCTGCTGTGTCTCACTGTAGGTTTGCTAGCAAGACTTCCAGCCACAAATTGATTTTCTGTCTTCAGACACTGGCCCTGGCCCCTGGCTGATGCATAAATCCCAGTCCTGCCAATCACCTGCACTGCCCCTGAAAGAGAGGAGTGGCTTCCTTGAGGCCTGATCCTGCAATGACATCACATACTAATCATGAACAATCATCAAGAATGACTGTTTAGTTCAGTCTCTTGATCACTGAATGAACACCATGAAGACTCAATAAGGCTGAGCTTTGTTACTAGGCTTGTTTGATCATCAATATGTGAATACTCAGAGGTGTGAATAAACCCAATATGGGAGGAAAAACCTCACCAAACAAATGATATTTAATGTCTAAAACATGCTTGCTGTTTTTTAGATACAGCATTATGAACTTTCTTTACAGGATTTAAAATCAATTTAACATTTGATGTCTATTTGCATAGAAACCAGAAGAAAATCCCCCAAACCTTTTCCACTCTCTCTGGCTTTTCTGCAGGCTCCAAATGTTATTCATGGGTAGATCACCTTATCAGTCAATGTTTCATAAATGATATAATTTTTACTGCCACTTTTTTTTTTTTAATGTTTCTTGTGAGCTTTTGGAAAGCATGGACTTTTTTTTGTCACGGTATTGGGAGACATACGGGATGCACGGTTGAGTATGAACCTTCAGGCATGACTACAATAGAAAGAAATAATAGTAAATGATTGTTAGCCATTATTTTAGTCTGTGGGAAAATGTGCAGGAAAAAAAAATCATGCTAAACTGACATGTTAAAGCACTGGAAATTGACCCAGACAAAGTTCTCAAAATCAGGATAAGCCAAGGCTGTTGCTGGTTACTTCTTAATTAACTAACTGAAGCATACACAGCCAATAAAATCTAACTTTTGCAAGGCATATAAGCCTGGACTTTTATGGGTGCCAATAAAATGTATGTTGTCTGGAAGATATTCATTAACCAAGGGAAGATGTCTGTAGAGGCTATGGTCCAGAAAGTTGGTGGATTTAATGACACAGGCACAGAGGATTGTGTAATAAAGTGAGTGAAGCTGGTAAAGGAAAAGAAGTAGCATTTCTTCAGTGTGAATATGTTTCATTAAACCAGCAGTAAATTGCATGGACTTTTATTGTTTCTGGTCTACATTAGCCAAGGTCTTTCTAATGCTAGTGGGTCTACCCATTCACTTTCAGAACAGTAAGGCTGCCTTACTGTTCCTCACAGGGCGAAGGGTAGATGACTAAAACATACTTGGGCGCTTAGTGTGTGTATTGGAAGGTGAACAAAAGCATTTGTGAAACAGCGAAATCTCACGTGCGTCTAATACCCCTTCTCTCCTGTTTGTGATTACATGATTACACAAGAAAAACTGAAACTCTTACCTTTCCAGCTGTGGTATATTCCCACCCTGACCGTGTTCTCCATGCAGTTTGGAAAGACCTTCATACTGTGATAGGTTGAGAAGGGAGGGAAGGAAGGAAGGAAGGAAGGAAGGAAGGAAGGAAGGAAGGAAGTTTCTGGATAATGAAAAGGATCAGCATAAGGAGAAAAATGCTAGTGTGGTCAGGAGCAGCATTACATACACACACTCTGGAGTCCCTTCAGAGCCACGTGTGCCCCTGCTCTTTGTCAGACTGTGAGGGGCCTGGTGACCTCCCCAGTACTGGCAGCTTCTTACAAGCCCCCACGGCATCCTGAAGCAATGTGATGACTAAAGATCTTTCCCCAGGGTGTAGCTGCTTTGTGATTTGATAGCTCCTCAAGCAGTACGTGATGACCATGTGACTCAATTTCTTCTAGTAGCTGTGTGGTTATTGTTCCAGAATAATGATTATATCTGGCTCTCTTTGCTTATTCTTGCCCAAAGACCTCCTTGTTTGCAGAGGGGGCAACATTTTAACTTCCTTTCCCAGTTTTGTTGTAAGGTAAGCCAGTAGCAGAGCCGGGACCAGAACCAACATCTCATGAATTTCATCACCACCACCTTCAGTGTCTCTTAGTGCTTCCCAGTTGTCGGCTGAGGTGCTGGTCCATGCTTCCTTGTATGGACCAGATCATTTTTAGGTAAGAAAAGTCTGGATCCTGGAGTCTTCAGTACTTAGGTACCTGGTGCCTCATGTGTCATGGAAAAAAGATAGTTTGGCATACCATTGTGTAACCATACATTTTGTCTCCAAATGAAATGAAAAAAGGCTGAAAAAATCCCAAGAAGATAAAATAAATTCAAAGTATGGGTTAATGATCACCAATAGATGTGATATGCTTAGTGTTTGGGATGCATCTTTGTATCTTTAGATACAAAGATCCCACAATAAATAGGCAGGTAAAAGGCATATAGGTACTGGGATAGTAGAGAAAAAAATGAAAATTAATTAATTTAATCTAATTTTTTTTATGTCTCCTCAACCTCTTTAACCTTCTCTGGTAAATGGACAATACCTGGCAGAATTTGGGGACTATGAGGAAACTAAAAGTACATGCTGGATTGGATGACAAAAGGCTTGTATGAATTTCCAGCTGAAATGTGCAGAGCTATGGAACAGTTAAATGAATGTTAAAATTTTTCCCCAGTTCTTATCTGGGAAGTTTTGTGTCTAGGCTGTCAAACAATCATTTAAAACCATATGTTATCCTTTTGGTGGCAAAGTGGGAACTAGTTCAGCTTAAGCTTTGCATCACAGGGATGGGAATGTTATGCATCCAAAAAAAGGGAGAAAACAGTAACACTTCAGCATTGAAAAACTGTGTTTGGCTATTTCTCTTTTACAACTCCACAGCTGTTCTACTACCTGTAATTGGAGTGCCAAGATGAATACTTGTTTTAATTGGGGTGGGTAAACATTGATGGCAATTGTATAATATTCTGAAAGAGCAGAGAGAATGTTTTAGTCACTATTGTAGGGCAGATTTAGGATCTGCTACTGAAATTGTACTGTGCACATGAGTAACTGCTCTTTTGGTGTGACTCAGTTGCTAATTGTTTAGCTCTGATAACCCTAATATTTACGGTTTCAGAGCCTTTCTGGAATCTGTTGTTTTTATACTGGAACATACAAAACTTTTTGAATAAATCTTGACAGCAGGCATGAGATGCTCTTCAGACTGTCTGTGGTGGTGTCCGGTTTGGTGGCTGTGGCTGCAGTTTCCCACCCTGAGAACTGAGACTCAGGATGTGACAGCAGTAAACAATGAAGCCTCACCAAACCCTTTAAAAGTAGATGCTCTAGATACCCTGGCATTTGAAATTCTGCTACAGGCTACCTAATATAGTCACATTTCCTGCCTCAATACAAATGGAAATGAGCCTACATCAGAACTGTGGTATTGGAACTGTCATATTTGAAAGCATTTATTGAAAATACCCTACAAATATGACTAACTATATTTTGACATGAAGAACTAAAACCATAGAAACCTCTTGTTCAATTTTTTCCAATAATTTCTCCAAGCCACTGATTCAAGAAGAAAAGGTTATCCTTCGCTCTCCTCAGAGAGGATTCTCTAAGGAATTCATATTAATTTTTAGTTAATAGATGAAGCACCAGTGCAAATGTGAGTTGTGTCCCTGCATCTATTAGGATATAAATACCTGTCCTTTCTCTCTCCTAGGGGTCACTCTATTTTAAAAGAGGCAACGGCAAATTTAACATCCAAGCTGTCATAAGTGGAAGACTAAACACAGATGAAGAAAAGTCTTCCAGTTCTGCTTTCATTAAGTTTAATTTTCTGATATTTTCGTGATGAGGCAGAAAATGAAAGAATTGGACCTCTACCACTGGAACAGGAGCCACACTCAGAGCAGGACACAGCTCACTGACATGTGCTGACTAAACAAGCTATTTTGCGGAGGCTGGTGAGCCTGCCACAAAAGGGTCCCCGAGGATCCCCTGGTGGGATGGACCCTGGTAGGAGAAACACTCCTCAAGTCAGGGTGAGAAAGAAAAGCTTTTCCCAGGATACCCTGTTGTGTTATGTTAATGTACCCCAGTTCTGTGTCCCAGGTCGGCCCTCTGGCCCTTGTCCCTCGGCCCCTCCCTGTTCCCCACTGGCTGCCATACCCCAGCCCTGCCTGTGCACTGCCCCTGCCCCCTCTGATGGTTGGTCCCTGGTGCTCTCTCTGCCCCTATCGCCCCTGTACTTAAACCTGGACCCTGCCCTGATGCTCTGTCTTTGTCTCTGGAACCCTCAGTGTGCATGGCTGGAATAAACATCTCTGTGGAGCCCATACAAAGACCCTTCTGCCTCTTTGCTGTTGACCATCTGAGAAGCTATCCAGCGTGAGTGTGTGTGCGCTGCCCCTGCTGAGACACTTTTGGAAGGTAGCATCATACCTCCACACCATCTGGCCTGCTACACTATTTCCTCTTGGTTTGGCCTTTTCATCTTGAGCTGGAGGCAAAAAAGCAATCATAGAATACTTGTAGAAAATTAAAAGAGCTTCCAGATTAATTCTTGGCTGGACAAATGGAGTTATCGCTTAGCCCAAATTGTGTTTGTGTCAAAGATCCCACTAACTGTCATAGGTGAGGTTTCCAGTGGGATTTCTTCAGCACTTTGAGCCTACTTTACCTTCTTTGAAAGGTGGGATATTTTGGGTGATAATATTGTTTCATGTTTAAGCAAAAAAATCCTATTCTGTACTTTTAAATCTTTGCTTCTTAGTGAAACTCTTGAACGTGTATTGATTCTCTTGCTTTTCTCAGAGACAAAGGTGTTCTTCTCCCTGAACCTGAAACAATACTTTAGTAACCATGATGGTCTCAGGAACATAAACTGAAATGGGTATTTAAAGATAGGTATGTATCTCTTGCTAGGACAACTGACTTTGAAAGAAGACAGCTGGGCTGTCAGCAACAAATCAGATCAGAGGTGTCTTAGGCCATGACTGGAACTTTTGGCTGTCACAGCTTTGCAGCTCGGTCCAGGATGCATCTGGATTCTTTGGGTTCTGCCATGATTTCAGTGTGGTGCAGAGACTGAAGAGCTCCCCTCTGAGACTGAAGAGCTCTTCATATTAACCACTTTATTCTAAGGCAAAGAGCTCCGCAAGCTCCTCAGGGCTGTCCTGCCAGCTGGTGTGGCCTTTTTATTTTCCTATGCCTTTCCTGAAGCACAGATCATCTCCTCAGACCCCAGGGCTGACACCGCTAAATTTTTGGTGGCACATGTAGCCACTTTCTTATTCTTTGTTACAGAACATATAACCATTATCTCTGTTGTTTTCCAAACTGCTCTAATAATTACTATGAACATTGTGAGAATTCGGCATTATTTTTTGATCCAGGACTGACTACGGTTATTTCTGTACAATTTTATACAAGAAACTCAGATCACTATTACATTTCACGTTGACCACCATGTTGTTCTTTAATGATCCTACCTACCTATAACTAATAAATATCACTAACCTGTCAGTCTTTAGAAGTTTTGTCTCCATAATTGGTCAATTAGTTTCTTGATAAGAAGATCTAAATGCTTTAAATGTAAAAAAATAAATCAATAATATAAAAACTTTTTACCTTTTCAGATGATGGAGCCATCACCTGTTAGCAAACATATTATCCTTCAAAAACAGAAGAATTATGCTTTAGCTATCAACACACATTTAAAAATTGGGACTGAAGTGTCCTCCTTAGCTCACACCTTTAGGGATATATCTGCAGCTTGACCTCACCATGTCTTTTTCTATTTTGAGTTAGTTTTGATTTTTTAATAAGCACAGTATTACAACTTCACACTGTGGCATAATATTTTGCCTTCAATTTCATACACATAGGCAACACAAGGGACTGTTTGTTATCTTCCATGTGTAAGAGTGAGTGCAATGTAAGATAAAGCTGGAAGCAAAAGACTTAGGTAGTAAAACATGTTTTCTCCCTTCTGTTTTTATCCTGATGAAGTTACAGGAAAAATATACAAGTTGTTTGTTTGTTGGGTTTCCAAGCTGCCAATATGTGCAGCAGAGAAAAAAAAATAAATCAAATTTCTGACAGGTGCAGAAAGAGAGAGCTCTGAGGCAAACTTTGACTCCTCAGGGTACTTAAAAAATTTTCCTCTTGCCAGACCCAAAATAAAATTCAATCTCTTTGTCCAAGAAAATAAACAGTTCTGTTGACTTGCTAGCTATCAGGGCTTGTCTTTGAGATTTTATGAGAATCATGTAGATGAAGTTCAGATTTTTCTTTTTTTACCACTGATTCTGTATTGAAACAATACAGTTGTGGGAGAAAGGTAACATCGCATTTTTGAAAGAGAAGGTTTTTAACTTGTGGCATCTAATTTATACAAGCTGGTCTAGTGATGCCTGAAGAAGCAAGCCTGAGCAAGAATGTTTCATTTCTTTCATCCCCTGTTGTCTTGACTGGCTTCCCATATCCTTTCTTTTCAAATAACTGCCAGAAAAAATTCCGGTCCAAGCAAAACTGCCTAAATATGTGTGATTTGTGTGAATATCTGGGGGATGTGATGGAGCAATGGAGATGAGGTGAATCTGATTGCCACCTGCACGAGAAATAGCCACAGCACTACCATGGTGGATGACTTGGCCATCTATTGCCCAGCTGTACCCGTAGAAGGAACCCTAGATTTGGTAAAAGTAAGTTGTGTAATGTGTCCCTTTGTGGTAGCTGGTGCTGGGAAGGGAAGTGCTGTTGACTTGGAGTGGTAATAGGATCTGCACTGCAGTTTGGTGGAGCCCACTCAGCTCCAGTTGTCCGACCCTGTACATGTGGCATGCTCAGGGACCTTCCAGATGGCCATCCCAATCCTGTTTGCCTCAACTAATATCCTAGGAAGGCCATAATTGTACTCTGTTTTAAAACTCAGTTTTAAATTTGAGGAGGTATTCCTGGTTCTATCTCAAAGTCTCATAAATTAAATTGAAATCAGTCACATTTATGACTGGTTGTTAAAAAGCTGTAAGTGTTATGAATTTATGATACTGTGCTCATGTTCAGCTGTTCACTGCTTCTGCTTCTAGGTCTTTTTGTCCTATGTGGGATAAAATTTATATTTGTGGGTGAGATCATTGTAAATCTTTTATGTACCACAAGTGCAATTTTAAATGTTTGCAGGCATGGAGAAATGCGCCCATGAGATATCAACTATATTTCATGGGTTATTGCTTCATAGAGCTGACAAAAAAAAAAGAGCTTTGCAACTAGTATACACTCACACACCTTCTTAAGTTTACATGCTTGACCTTTAAAAGCTGGTAGGCAGCATGAAGTGTGCAGCTTAGGAAATAAAATGCTACATGGTTCATATTGTACTTGGATGCCAGTTTGCCATATTAATTTTCTTTCTTTAGCAAAAATCACCTTCTCAGAAGACTTGCCCATGCCTAATCCTTCAAGGCTTCTTGCTGATTCCGGTGATAATTGAACAGGTTTCTCAGTAGTGCGTGTAGCTTGTGTACACCTCTGCATAAATCAGTGATGAAACAGAGGCCAGCAACGATGAATGCGTGGTTCAGACCTGATGCAAGCCTATTGCTGAGATCTGTAGCCTTCCATCTGAGCTTCCCTATCACAGTTCTTATGGATTATATATTCAAAGGCAAAGAGGAATATAGTTTTTAAAAAAAATTTTTTTTTTGGGGTAGAAAGATGGATGGGATGGATGTGTGACCTGTTCATAGATGACAAGCTGTGAGCTAGGTTTTCAGTGTGGCATTGACTTAAAAGAGCACTTGGGAAAAATATGCTTTAATAGAAAGCACAGTGTGTTGAGAGCTGGGAGGCCTGGGGTTTCCTAACTTTGCACTAGGACTACCAGGACAAATAGCTTCACTTCTCTGTGGCTTACCTAGGCATCTATTTACCAGGGGAAAAGAGGTTGGAGAGGAGCTTTCAATCCTTGTTCTGGCCCATGGCACACTATGGCAGGAGAGAGCATTGTTCTACTTGGTCTGTGTGCCAGCCTGCCACCATTCTCCATGCCGAGCAGAGAGGGGAGAGCTGTCCTGTAACAGGCACTGTCCCCCAGTGCTGGGGACACATCTCCACATGTGCTCTGAAACATGTCAGCATCTACAGAATGCATCTACAGTGGCTTCATCCTATTACTCACCTCACTTCCTCATTTTGGACACAAAAGCTACTTGAGACTGAGACTGTCCCTCACTGTATGTTGCTGCTTTAGATATCCATTCTAAATATTAAAAAGTGAAGATAAGTTTCCAAGGTCTTTGTGATATGATTATGATGGATTGGGAATGTTGAAATATCAACTAACTCTAGGGAATATTTTTTCATGTTTCACCTATGAATTTCCTATATATTTTACTGGATATTTGGTAATTCCCTTATTGCTTTCCTTTGTTGAACAATCTATGAAATCCCTTTAGCTTTCATGATCTTTTTACCTGAGGCTTTATATGTTGTATTAGAGAGATTAAGAAGCACACATACCATTGTCTCTGTCCCCTGATTTGGGGAAATGACTTTTGATGAAGAGATGTCAAGAGGGCAGTGAGAATGTTGCCTCCATCAATATTAGCAGAAATATGCTTGTAAATGTTTCAATGCACATATGTGTCCTTTGAACATATTAACAGCACAACATAACTCATGAATATTCACGAAGCACAAAGTAATTGCATTCATGATTTCTATTTTAACAAATAGGCACAACCTTTTTTAATGCAGCATTCATCCAACTTCATAGTATGCATCAAAATACATTTGGATTGTTTATGATTGATGTGGTCATCCTCTTATGGTTCCCGTGGGCTAGATAGAAATAGAAATGTAGGGCAGGAGCCTCCATTATTGTGCAGCTGCTTTTCTCTGCACTGTCAGCATAAACTCACACGAAAGCTGGAGGATCTGGCTCAGCATAAATGTAATTCTGAGATGATGAGCTGCTGTGGGGCACCTACAATTCTCTTCCTTAACGTTGTTGAGATAACATCAAAGGGATACTTGTCCAAAGGGAGAAGACAATGGGAAGGCAGTGTAGTGTTTCATTCACACTCGTTCATGTTGACTATTGGTTATGATTTTGGTTTACAGTGCGTTATGACCAAGCAGTAACTGGAGCAGCTTTTGAGCATTTCTGATAGAATGGAAAGCAAATGGCCCTTTCACAAAGCAGCACCAAGTTAAGCAAGACTCAGTTGTAGCCAGCCTGAAGGTGAGGTTAAGATACTTTGAGGCCGTAGGTCTATGGCCTATATATTATAAAAACCATTTGGGTTTCTGAAGGCTCATATTACTTTCCAGTAGGGTTCATGACTGCAGGCACACAGTTCTGAAAAATACAAATAAAATTATACCTGATTTTGAGAAGTGACCTAGGAGCCTGATTCTCCATTTTTGGTGAATCTTAGACTCTTATTTTGTTGCTTTTCAAAGCAGGGCTTATCTGTGGAACTTAGACTGCTAATGGGCTTAGGGGGTTCTGAAACTCTTGACCTCCAGACTGAAAATTGTTTGTATCTTTCTGTAGCTGTGATACTTGCTGCCTGTAAATGTTCAGATGCCAGGATCTGTTAACTTTCTGTTTTGTAAATATATCTATCATATGAAAATTAAATACTAGATCTGTTTCTGAAATTAAGGAAGAATGAATAAAAGAAGTAGTGTTGCAATACTTCAACAGAAGAAATTTGTTTGATATTATTGGAAGTACCTTTCACTACTGTAAATGTGTCTAAGGGAAATGGATATTGAAGAGTTTTTTTGTGCTCCATGACTTTGAATATTTTGCATTAATTAGTTTTGTCTCTTCATAGTTCTTGTCCTCAGTAGAAGCTGAATCCTTTACTAAAAAGTAATTAGGCTTTTAATGTGACTGTGAAGATTTAAACAAACACGCAGGCAACCACCGCTTTCCTTAATCAGAGTAACTCCTTTTTCCTCTCCTTTTTTATGTAGTCTTTTAATCCTTCTAACATTCTCCAAGACAAGCTAACTACTGTCTCTGTGTACCTGAGGGATTGTGCAATGCAGACAGAGTTTGCTGCAGCTTTCTTTCACTTCTGAAAAAAGTCACAATCCACTTAATCTGACAAGTGAAACCTTTGATTACATGTTACCTACACAATACTGCTTCTTTTCATGTTAAGGCAGGAAAGGAAATAAATGCACAAATGTGTCTGCTAAATTTCCAAGTTAGCAATCTGTTGAAGGAAACTCTGATCCTGACAAGTGCAAATGCTGGACTCTCGGGCTTAGGGAGTCTCATGAGCCTTTCAGAGGTTTTTCACCTCACTGATCCAAAATAAACTTCAGTACTCAGGAAAAATCAAAACAAGCAAAATGTTTAATGTAGCACAATCTGGTACAGAGCAAAGCAGGAAGAGAGAAAGAGAGAGAGAAGGAAAAACAGGTTATTTCTGTACTTTGGTCATTAATTGCAATTCTTCTGTGACTCTCCTTTTGGAGTTATCCTTTCCCTGGGTGTCTCCAGTACTGGGTGTAGCAATAGAAATGCTACTGTTTAAATATAAACCATGTCACTACTAGTTAACACTAACAACTCTCTAGTCCGTAATTTAACCATTTGAGAAATGATTATCATGGACATGAACCCCTGTACTTCTGCCTTCCTTTACCTGAAGGATAATTGCAGGTTTTGGTTCTTGACTAGCTTTCGAGGTTTGTACCACTGTACATCTCTCACAGTTAAAAAAAATACACTGCAAGATGGAGACATATGCATACAGTTATATCAGATGAGGTGCAGCCTAGCTGACAAATTACTCTGTGTACACCTCTTGTCTTCCAGTGCTAGTTGAAGCCCTGCTTGGAAGTTTTAGCTAACAGTGGACTAAAAAGGAAAGAAAAAACCTAACTCAACACTGTTTCACTGTTTAAAGTCCAATGACTGATCAACATCTTCTGCCTAAAAAATGTGCTTTCAGCACAATCCTCAGCCTCAGCCATCAGGTTTCAGCCATGGTGCCAGAGACATGAATAGGAGTTTGTAGAGTCATTGTGTTTACCGATGATAACAGCAGCAGCAACAACAACAACAATAAACAGAAATCTCCCGCTCCTCTGAAGGGGCTTCTGAGGTACTAGTCCAGTCCTGTGCATATCCAAAATTAGCTGGAACATAGTTGTTTAATTCTTCTTGCTACATGTATTTGTGTGTACATAATAAAAATTGCCTTAGTTTATCACACATAAATATCTCTCTCTCCCTCTTTCTCTACCTATCTGTATGACTCTTCTTTCAGANATCTGCATAAAAAAAAAAAAAAAAAAAAAAAAAAAAAAAAAAAAAAAAAAAAAAAATGGGGCCAACATACAACACAGAAATGGACCATCTTCCTGTGTCAAGTAGAATAAATTAGTGCTGAATGCCTAGGTTAATGTTCACTCTGAACTGGGGCCTGCACAGCTGGGATTCTCAGTGCTGTTTGATCTGCCCTTTCAAGCTCGGATGATCCCACTAAATTGCATTTAATGGACACGGGGCTGAAGTACACAAAAATGAGAGAGCTTGTTATGAAACAATAGAGACAACTTAGCTCACATGCACACCTGTTCTTTGTACTTCATGGAAGACTGTCCTGATGTGGGGGAAAAGATTTCATGAAGCACTCCCCTGGCATTGTTTGCTTGAACTTCATAAGTACAACAACCATTTCGGGGTAATCGGATTTGCAGTTGCTACAGCCATGGATGAATTTTATGGGAGGTGGGAGGCATTTGTACTCAACTAGTCACATCAGAACAGCGTGTGACACACCTGCACACTGCATTAGTGGAAATAAAACTGGGCTGAACACTTATTAGCCAGACATGTCTGAGTTAAATCAATTGATTTCAGCCACCCAGGATACTAAAGGCTTATGCAACTGCGGTAACACTCCAAACTTTTCCTGTCCTGCAAGACAGCACTCAAAATTTACCCCAGCTGAAAAATGGGGATTTTATATTGGTGCTCTTTTTGACAGAATTCTGGGATATTCATAATAAGGGGAGGTGCAAATTGAAAAGTATAACCTTTAATTTCTTTGATGATTTTAGTAGATTTTATTAGATGTTTATTTCCAAACAAACATGGATTTTTTTTTTTTTACTGGAATGATTGAATACAATTTCCATCTTCTTAACCTTAGATTTCTATCTCTATTAATCTATTATTCACTAAATTTTTCTGTGTGCTCAAGATTGCTCTTGAGATCCAGTTGTTGGGCCTTGTCTTTAAATTCTGATAATAAAAATGGTCCTTGGCAAACACTATGATCCTAGAATCAGCATGGTGCTATATAAATCTGGAAAGACAAAAGGCATTTAGTTATTAGAAAACAGTCATCATCTGACTCATCCGTATTGAATTATAATATAGAAATAACATGTATTGTCTTTTCCATTTTGCACAAAATCCAGACAACAACATTTAGTCTGAAAATAATAATCTGAAGACTTTAGACCTAAACTAGATATGTATTTATGCTGTATACAGGAAGCCAGGAAAATGTGCAGTGGAAGTATAGACAAGTTTATGCTGATGTGCTGATTGTATAGAGTCCAAGCCTCTAATATGTACCTGAAAGGGGAATAGTAAGGTCTGCATGGATCCCTGCATCACATGTATTGATTTCCCTATGACTGTGTGTGGAATTGTGTAAACCTGTCTGGAGGATGTTTCCTATCATAACATGCTTGATATTGCACATGGACTCATATAAGGATTTGGGTCAGAAGGGTCTTTAAAAATCATCTGGTTCCAAGCTCCTGCCATGGGTAGGGAACCTTTCACTAGACCAGGTTGCTCAGAGCTCCATCCATCCTTGTCTTGAACACTTCCAAGGATGGGGAGTCCACAACCTTTCCAGGCAACCTGTTCCAATGCCTCATCACCTTCACGGTAAATAAATTTTACATAATATCTAGTCTAAACTTACTCTTCTTCAACTTAAGGCCATTCCCCCTTGAGTTAGTTGAGGAGAGATTTGCAGACTGGCTAATAAAAAAGGAGCTTTTTTTCTGTACTATTTTCCATGTGATAATAACAATGTTGGGGTACTTGAGTGATACTGGTGATGTCTATGGCTAGGAAGTGTGTGACAGCATTATATAAAAATTTCTGCAGGACAACAGGTCTACATTTATGTCTTTTAAGCTTACAATCAGCCATCATGACAATCCAATTTGGCCTTTGGAATATTTTCTCATTTTTCCTGACCTTGCTCCTAAATTTACCTGAATTAGTTCCTGCATCAAATTTATGACTTATGGTTACATTGGAATATTAGATAAATGCCTGTGTCCAGAGAAGCCTGAGAGGTGTAATGAGATGTCTCCCAGAGAGTCCAAAAGTGGAATGATCTAGCTACTCTTCATAATTACTCACCTGATAGTTTCCACTGTAGAAGAGCTTCGACTGAGAATAAGAGGTAGTGCTATTGAACGCTGCATTTCAGATCCTTAAAACTATGGAGAAGCTTCAAGGTACTTTGCCTCTCCTTCAAGGAAGGACTACATCACTTTGAGTGGTAGAGGGTTTTTTCTGGGAAATTGATAAGAAACATGCTTAGAAAATAATCAGCAAAGGTGAAATGACAATATAGAATCATAGGTTAAAAGCAATTAGCTCAGCTTCTGTAGGGAGATAATTTAATAATATGATTCAGGGAAAACCAATTTTCCTTTCCTTTCCTTTCTTCTCTCAAGAACACAAAGCAAAGACTGTCATAAATAGGTAAGTGTGTTGCTTTCTGTGGTGACTTGTTTTAAGGCAGGTTGAGACTGTCAAGCTGAAAAAGTTACAAAGAGGGGGGCTAAGGTTAAAAAAGAGATAGCATTGTTCTTAGTCATATTCTTTCTTGAATTCCAAATGTCTACATATTGTGGACTTAGTTTGGCCCATTAAATATCTAACTTTAAAATCTGGATTGAGATCCAAATCATGGCTGAATTTATGCTTTACTGAAAGGAAGAGATTAGATACAGATCAGTGATCAGCAGTATTTGCTGTGGAGAAAGTGCAGGTGTGTTTACTAAAGGCATTAATTTATTAATCTTTACCTACTGCTTCCAAATAATCTGCTCTTAAAGGTGGTCAGATACGACAATTATGAGAACAATGAGATGCTCTGGACTGTAGCTTTCTGAGTGATTATCTGTAAAATAGTGGTTGCTTAGTAAGGCTGACCTGCCTGCTTCAAATCTGGCCTTAGGCCACTGAAAGCAATGGAGTGTTTTCTATTGAAAATTTTCTGATAGAAGTGCAGAATGGTGTGAGAGAAATGTTTCATGTTATCAATAGGCCACTGAGACAAAAGCTTTGCAAAACATTAAAACTGATTTTTTGCTCCCTAGGAAATTTAATTCCACTTGCCATTTCTGTTTTGATGGTCACGTTTAGTGTAGTAGTGGTCTAGCATGAAAAAGACTTTTGATGCTAAGAATGGTAGGTGACATGGCAGAGCTCTATTTTTTGCCTTAAGTATCTTGTCTCCTTTTTAACGATAACAAACACTCCAGGATGGAGTTTCCTCTAAATTAGAACAGCAATTATATGCAGTGGCAGTCACAGGGCTGGCTTGAGAACCTGCTTGGAGTGCTGAGCAACAGGGCTTTGGGAGGGTGGACATTACAGAAGACTAGGAGTCAGGAATGAAGTGGTGCTCTAGCAGAAACATGTGCCTTCTTTTATCCTTGCAGAGGTTCCCTAAGAGCTACAGGTGGTGGCAGGTTACTGGTCTAATCTGCCCTTTTGCTGTAAATAACACTTTCTAAGAGAGGGGCTTTGTAATAATACACTAGTTTATCAGATATATATAAAAGAATAACAAATGGATAGTTTAATAAAGAACAATGATATAATAGTGTAATAATTGTGTCATAAACAACAGTACTTTTACTACAAATGCATATAGCTTTATGTAAAAAGAATATGGTAGTTAGGCGAAGTTCGTTGTTGGCATTATTTTATTATAAAAGATGCAAAAGTAGTACTCTGGCTAGGGACCAAAGTACTTTATGATGTTTTTACTAAAACAGGCATAGTCAACTTGTTGGGAATCACAATAATTTTGGTGTCATTCACATCCCTGTGCAGATTTTCCCTAGTCATTGAGGTGAAGATTTTCAAAAACAGATGAAGTGTTTATATCCATGTTTTAGCAGTTAATAAAAGTGGCTTGATTTTCAGAGTGTTTGTGTCTCCCCATCTCCTAATTCCAGTGCAAATCATGATTACTTGCAACAGAGGTGAATTGGCAGGTGGAACTGTAATTACTCTTCATCCTTCCCACTCAGTGCAACTGCAACTGATGTTTGTGGTGTTCTCTAGATTTACTGAGCAAAATTTTGCTCTTGGCTGAGCTCTTCAGCTCTTCAGCAATATTTTCAAATGCATCTACTGGGATTTAATGCATAGATCTCGCCGAAACCAAAAATCAGTATTGATAGTTTATTCCCTTTGATTCTTTTGGAAAAAAGAGTTTTGGTTGCTGACTGTGGTCATTAAAATAGTTAGCAAAATTTCTTTTCACTCTGCAAGAACTCTTTATCAAGTCTTCCTCAGAACCTAGAGCTGAAATACTCTGAGTGATGCTGTATTAATTATGATAGTATAACTATCTTGGAATCATAAAATTATTTGGGTTGGAAGAGACCTTAAAGATCATCTAGTTCCCACCCCTTGCTCTGGGGGTGTGATGTGATTTATTCCCAATCAAGAAAAGAAACACATTTTTTTAGGCTAAGTACAAAATCGTGTATTATGCTAATGCACTTCCACCCAGCAGTGGGAGAAGATTTTTTCCATTACCTCTTACATTTCTATCCCAAAGGAATGAAATTTCCTATTTCTCCAGAACTGGGAGATGCCTTATTCAGAGACCTTCTTGGGATTTAGGACTGATTTAGGAAAAAAGGATTGGCCGGAGAAGAACTGCAAGAACTCTGTTTTCATTATTACAGGGCAGGTGCAGTGCATGTGAGACATCTGATGATGACTCCAGTAAAAGTTGCTGCTGCTCGGTCAACATCATGAGGAAGAATATCAACTCTCTGGTGTCTATGGGTACGTTCCTTCTTTTTCACCTGAGCAGAAGACAACTGTTTCCTTATCCCAAAGGGATCTCTGACTTAAGGGTTGAATTTGATGGCCAATAGGGATCAGCTAAATGAGACTGTCCTACATTTACAGATGTGTGAAGTCTATGTCCAAGCTGCTATTACAGGGCAGTTTGGGCAGGGTGTACCTTGTGAGAAAACTGCTGGTTTTATGGTCATGCACCATGGTCATGTGAAGTGATTCAAGGTAGCTGACTTTCCAGGAGACAACACAATCCTTGTAAAAGATCTGCAAAAGAAGAAAAAAAATTTTTTTTTTTTTTACATTGCTTCAAATATGATATGCAGCTTTTACACTGTGAATAACATCCTTTAATATCTATATTTGGCTTAGCAACTACAATAAATCTGACTGGAACATAAGCATAGAGACCGTCTGTTTCTTTTTGTTGGAAGGACTAACCATGATAGTTCTGTTTTTTTCATAGGATATTTTTCAGCTTTCTTTGCAAAACTTCTCATTGCCTATGAAGGGTTTTGTCTGTGTTTGCATCTATCACTGAAGCTTGTACACACTTGGAAGTACTTTCACAATATGCCAGCAGTCATTTTCCTTTCAGTTCTGTCCATTTCTAGAAGAAAGAAATAAAGCTGGCATGCTGTGGAGCTTGAATACAGTATGTTTCCTCTGTCATACTGTTCCAGCAGTCAGGCAAAGATCACAGATTTTTTTTCTCCCTCAGATGGCCATAAACCATTTTACATTAGAAGTTTTCAGGTAACTATCTGTCACTAAACCAACATACAAGCAGAATGATTTATCACAGTGAACAGAGCTGGCTCAAAAATATTCATGAGTCGGTGAACATTTAGAGCTTGATCTAAAAATGCTGCATGCAAGAGAAAAAGGAGAGCATTTAATAGAAACTTCAGGCTTTAATCTCTCTCGGCTTTACAGACATGCTAGCATATGGATTCACATGTGTCTGCCATGTGGTAGAATTTGTACTTCTCAGAATCCAAAGCAAATAACATTTAAAGCTTTCTTTTTTAGGGGAAGAAAAGGACAAAACATTCACATACTAATAGCTCATAGTCGAAGAGGAAAAAGCTCAGACTTCTTGATCCATGTATATGGAGGGTAATATCCAGAGGTCCAACTGGGGATGTTTAAATGGACTCCCATGTGCCAGTACTGAAGAAAGAGAGGTGAGGCCAGTTAATGCTTCCCTGTGAAACCTTTGGGGCAGGGGATCTGGAGCGGGAAGCTGAGAGCTGAAGGTCAATGGGCTGCTCCACTAAGGAGAAGAGAAGTGCCTGAAAGGGCCCATTGCTCCAAAAGGGAGCTGGGCAAGGGAAGGCATGCTGCACCAGCTGGAGAGGGTGGCCACAGCCCCACGCAGAGTTATCCTAAGCATCCTCTCTGAGAGCATGCAGGGCCAAGCTCTGTCAACTGGCAGAGAGTAACTGGCAAATCCCAGTCTGATACATATATAAATATAGCAGTCAGCTCAGAGCAGGTGGACTCTGCCTTTCAGGCAGGATGGGCCTGATAGGTCTGGTGCAGGACTGGTTGTTCTTTATTAAGAATTTATTTAGATCTATTTTTTGTAATGCTTTATTATTTAAATGCTGGTTGTGTATTTCAGAAGCAGAAAACAAAAACCTCATACGCTTCAGTGCTGTCTTATAAGACATCAGATATAGAAAATGCACCTCATTTGATTACAGTTCACTATTCAAAAAATCTTGGACAGTATATTTATTCCAAAACAAATTACCCTTAGGGACTTTTAAAATTATAATGTTCAGGGTGTTCCTATATATACAGCAGAAGGGTTATTAAAAATAAATCAGATTCTTAATAATGGAATCACTCCCTTGAGTACAAGAGCTGAGTGGCATTTGTGAGTTGAAGGATGAACTTTCTGTCAAAGTGGAGATTCACAAACTTCTTAACAAACCTAGTGAGACTCCTTCCTCCTCCTCCCTTGCAGGAGAGAAACCCTAGTTAGCTGCCAACAGGAGGTGTATTTAAGCCCACAATGATGGCAGTGTGGTGGCTGATAGGTGACAGCCTCCCCAGAGCACTCCGATGGCATGACAGCTGCCCGGGGTCAGCCACACGCTCTAGGTATAGATAGATGCATTCTGCCGGCGGGACCCTGCAGACAGCCACATTCTTCCAGTCTTGTGCTATAGTCAGCTCGCTTTCAGCAGCTTATATTGTAATCAGCTGCATTCTTATATTAATATGTTGTAGCCCTTCCTCCTTGGAGCTGTGTGTTGCCCTGCCAAAGTCACTTGCTGTAGTCAATCAGACAGACACAGCCTGATAGGTGTGTGAAGGAGACAAAAATATTACAAGGGGAGAAGCACATATGCTATGGGCTGCTGTAGCATTATAACCTCATGATATTACCAGACCTCTGTCCTTTAAAATATAATAAGGAGTCAGATGGCATAACCATATGCTGGCATCCATACGTTTTCACTGAAGTCACTTTACTATCAAGGACCATGCTGCTAGTTCCCAGGGGCCTCTTCTCCATCTGATTGCTGGAGTCTCACGCTTGATTTGTTGTTTGTCCCTAAGATATACCTCCCTTATTCACCTGCGCACTGGTGGCTGTGTAGATGTCACCTAATGAGCAGCTGAGGCCTCTTAAATTTTCTCAGTACTTTTATATTAGCATCCTTCCCCTCTCCCCTGAACCCTGTTCCCCAGGTCTTATTTTAATTACAGGAACTGTCATTGAAAGAAAGAAGAAAGTGGACAATTGTCTTTTCTAGGTAAAACCAAGTGAAAGGCCAGGATGGGGAAGAGCTACAAATTTCTCTGGTCTCCAGATTTTAATGAGTCTGTTAGTATGAGGAAATGTGCAGAGTGCTGAGTGCTGACAAGCAGGTATCATTCATTAGTTTGTCTTAATTTTTATAGCAAGATATTACTTACAAAAAGCTAAGAAATTTAGAATTAAGCTGTATGAGTTTATAAATTAGTGGTGGATTGTCTTTCAGACTGGACGAGCTGTTGACAGGCTCATGTCTTCCTGTATAACACTTCACTTGCTCTAGAAGAACCCACAAAAGCCAAATGTCTGCCAGTGACAGCAATTATAACCTTGAGATACATCAGGTATTGCCTGAGATGCTGCTGCCTTTACACTGGTCTAATATAAGAGTTGCAGGAATATGAGAGATTTGCTGGAAGTATTATTGCTTCATTTGTCTGTTCCTAATTCACCTCCCACTAATACAGTCAGCTATTAGTGTTCTGTCAGCCATCATTATTTTCATCTGTGTTGCATTTAGGTCATCACTTGCTTCCTTTGAGATGTCAGTAGTACTAACTTGCATGACCTTGGCTGTTCCCTTCAGTAGACAATGCTATGCACCCTAATGACCTCATTTTATTAATGTTTTTTAAAGACAAGAAGCTAGCCTATATTTTGCTACTGGTTTAGCACCAGATATGTTTTTTATACTATATAAATGCTAATATATTGAAATTTCAATATATAATATAATTAGTTACACAATTACCATACGAATTAGAATAATACCATAAGAATTACTATGACTAAGGAATGATAGTTCTTTGAATCAGCAATGCACCTTTAGGACCACTATTTGCTGTCACCTCTGTGTCCTCACCTTTGGGACACTATGCCAGATAAGCTGTCTTGTCTATATGGTAACAAGAGAAGAGCATAATTATGTGTGATTGTTAAAGGCTCCAAAGGCATTTCTTACATGAGTAGAGGTGAAGTGCTTGCACAGTGTCCAAATTTGTGTAGTTGTAGTCTGCTTCCCTAAAATTTGTCACTTTAATAAAGAATTTTATTGACTGTTAAGCGGTAGATGCATATAAATAAAGCAGAGCCTTATGTAGCACATCATTTTTCAGAGAACGTGGAAATTCCATAGTGTTGAATCTATGTTATCTAATTATAAGCTCGTTGTCACAAATAAAATTGTGTCTCCCCTTATTTAAGCACAGTGTAACCTTCTTGTTTTTACTGTAGCTGCATGTTGTGCAAATCAGAGTAGAATCTGGTTCATTAATTCTAATTCTGTTCTGGCTGGACAAACAGACAATGTGCCCAGACAGAATTGTCATTGCATATAAAAGAAGTGCTTTACATATTTTTGAAGTATCATTAAGATGCTTATTTAGGCTACAGTCTAGGAGCATCTCAGAACACAACCCCAGTGACATTGCAGCTGTTGTGCTTGGACATTAAAAAGGCAGTCTTTCCTTTCATTGTAATCATTTAAAAATTACCAGTCATGTGCAGACTCTTAGAGCCTGACCCTCAGCCCATGTGAGCCAGGATGGAAGTCAGGGCATCTCTCTCCATTGAAGTGTAAATACTTTGAATCATTCTGTGGATTTTGAGTGCCTGGATGCACACCAGGTAGTGGATTGTTAATTGAGATAACCTGAAATGGTTAATATCCGAGGTCTGCATTCATGATAGCAAGCACAGCATACATGGGTAGAGAGGCTTTTTAAGCCCTTCTGTTAGTGTAATGTTGGAATGCCTTCTCTCAAGTGAAATGAAGCAACTCTTTGGCACTGTTAGCAGCAGGACAACCACCCCCACAGCCTTCTACTCTACAACAGCCCTTTGAATCTCCTGGAATAACGTAGTGGTTAATCTGTGATTCATTACAATGTGTGAGTATGTCTGTGTTGGGGGAGGGCGGGCAGGAATAACTTCCTGCAAACAGCAATGCTGTGAGTATTACGTTATGCTCCAAGCAGCATTCCCTTCCACCACATGCTGTATCTGTTGTTACGTTTTGTCACCTTCCACAACTTTGTCAGCCCTATTTTTGTCACAAAGTGGGGATCCCTATCTGATATTACTCCAAATCAGTGTTGCACAACTGTTGAACATGGCTGAGAACTGTGCTGTTCTTGGCAGTAAAACCCTTGTTGCTATAAAGCCCCGGGAAAGGTGCTTCATGTTCTACTTTCATGTGTGGACTTCTGCTTAAGAGATGTGCTACAGTGTACAGACATTGCTAAGTTGTCTGTAGCTCACACTTTCTTCAGTAGATTTTGTTGTGTGGGCTATATAATGAATCATATTATTTATAATTTACGAGTATATTAATTATAAAGACAAATATATTAGTATTTTATGTGGCAAAGCATAGTAGAGGAAGACAATTCACATGATCAAGATGTGAGCACATGCATTACCTCACCTCAGGTGGAAGAACTGTAACAACAGTTTAGTAATCATAGACTGAATCCTCAAGTTTCTGCAGTAAGAGAGGCTCCTATCTCATGTACTGCATTGCCACCATATCTCTCATAATGTCTCTGTAGGCAAACTCAGGAAGACTGGACAGTGAGGTGGATTGAGAACTGGCTGAAAGGCAGATCCCAGAGGGTCGTAATCAGTTTCACAGGGTCTAGTTGGAGCCCTGTCACTAATGGTGTCCCCCCAAGGTTCAATATTGTTTAACTCATTCATCAATGACCTGGATGAAGGGGCAGAGGTCTCCTCAGCAAGTTCCCTGGTGACACAAAGCTGGGAGGAGTGGCTGATACCCTAGAGAGCTGCACAGCCCTTCAGAGGGACCTCAACAGGTTGGAGAGATGGGCAGAGAGGAACAATTTGAAATTCAACAAAGAAAAATGCAGGGTCCTGCACCTGGGGGGAAATAACCCTGGGCACCAGCACAGGCTGGGGCTGACCTGCTGGGAAGCAGCTCTGAGAAGAAGGACCTGGGAGTCCTGGTGGACAACAGGTCCATGAGCTGGCAGTGTGTCCTTTAGGCTGAGAAGTGTGCATTAGGAAGAGCATTTCCAGCAGGCTGAGGGAGGGCTCCTCAATACAAGAGAGACGTGGAACTCCTGCACTGGGTCCAGCAGAGGCTACCAACACAAATAAAGGACTGTAACATCTCTCTTATGAGGAAAGGCTGAGGGAGCTGAGGCTATTCAGCCTTGAGAAGAGGTGACTGAGAGTGTATCTCATCAATGTATTTAAGTATCTGAAGGGTGGTTCTTAAGAGGATGGAGACAGAGTCCTCTTGGTGGTACCAAGCAAGAGGACAAGAGACAAAGGGAAGAAACTGATACACAGGAGATTCCACTTCAGTTTGAGGAAGAACTTTACTGTGCATGTGACCAAGCACAAGATTTCCCAGAGCGGTTGTGGAGTGTCCCTCACTGGAGATATTAAAGAACCAACTGGACACAATCCTGTGCAATGTGCTCTGGGCTGACTCTGCTAAAGCAGGAATGTTGGACCAGATGACCACTGTGGTCCCTTCCAACCCAACTAATTCTGTGATTCTGTGATAGATTTAGAGGAAAATTTGGGTTTGGAATGACCTTAGGAAGTAATTTAGTCCAATCTCTGCCTTGCAGTTTTCTTTGCCACTTACAGTATAGAAAGTACATTAACTAATGAAGGCAGAGTGGATCTGAAACAGTTTCAGCATCTGTTTGCTGTGAGTGGTGAGGTTTTGTCTCCCACAGTGATGCTTGGCAGTAGGTTAGTGGGCAGTGGGTTAGTTATTCCACAGGAATCAGTAGCCTTTAAAAGAGCCACAGCACACAAACATCTCTGCAAATGACTGAACATAGAGATGACATTCTGGATATAAACATATGCATCTGGCATTATTCTAGGACAAGTTCTTCAGAAGGATAACTGGTGTTTTAGGTAGTGAACAACAGCACCTACAAAACCATTCCCTTTCTAATTGGCCTTCATGTAGCTGGATTTTTTTCTGACATATACATCTGTCTGAATGAATTACTTCAGTGCTTTCTCAAATCTTTACTGTGTTCAAGTAAGGATGCAAAAGAACTCATTGGGGAAACTGAAATGTAAGCATTGCAAAGAAAAAAATGTAGTGAATGTTCCTGCAAGAAAAACTGGCCTTCCAATTTTTTATTTTGTCATATATATAAAGTTTATTAAGCATCACAGAACAATGCTTATAGTCCACAGATATTTCATAAGTCACTGTGGTTCAAAGAATTTCCACTCTTGCCCAATACATACGCAGCATTTTTTCTTTCTTCATTGATTTTCAATTGAGGAAACTCCTGTAGGATCCCTCTTAGATCACCCAAGAACACTGGAGAACAGTTCAATCATGGGTACAGAGGTCTACAACCAGGCTGATTGGTTTAATTTCCTGAGAGCTGGTGAGTGAGCCAACAGGAGAAGGTGCCCTCATGGACCTTATGTTTGTGAACAGAGAGGGACTAGTGGGTGATGTGATAGTTAGAGGCCATCTGGGGTACACCAATCACGATATGATGGAATTTTTGATTCTTGGAGACATAAGGAGGTGGGTCAGCAGAACTGCCACAGTGCCAGATTCTAGCCTGTTTAGGAGCCTGGATGACAGACTCCCTTGGAAAGCAGTCCTGAAGAGTAAAGAAGTCCAGGAAGGCTGGACATTCTTCAAGAAAATCGCACAGGTACAGGAGCAGGCCATCTCCATGTGCCAAAAGATGACTCAGTGGGAAAGAAGATTGGCCTGCCTGAACAGAGAGCTTTAGCTGGAACTCAGGCAAAAAGTTTCTGACCATTGGAAGAAGGGGCAGGCAACTCAGGATGACTATAAGGATGTCATGAGGTTATGTAGGGAGAAAACTAGAAGGGCTGAAGCCCAACTAGAACTTAATCTGGTTACTGCCATGGAAAACAATCAAAAATGTTTCTATAAATACATGAGCATTAGATAGAGGTCTAAGGGCAATCTCCATGGATTTTGGATGTAGGGGAAAACATAGTGACAAAGAATAAGGAAAAGGCTGAAGTAATAATGCCTTCTTTGCCTCAGTTTTTAACATAAGACCCCTTATTCTCAGGGTTAACCAGGTGCCTGAGCTGGAAGACAAGATGGAGAGCAGAATGAAGCCCCATAATCCAAGCAGAAATAGTTAACAACCTGCTACACCACTTAGACACATACAGGGCCCAAAGGGATCCACCCGAGTGTACAGAGGGAGCTGGTGGAAGTGCTCACCTTCAATCATTTGTAAGCAATCCTGGTCAGCTGGGGAGGTTGCAGTTAACTGGAGCTCAGCAAATGTGATGCCCATCTACAAGAAGTGATGGAAGGAGGATATGGGGAGCTATAGGCCTGTTAGCATACTGAGGAATGGCATGAAGAAGATCATCCTGAGTGTCATGTTGTGGCACGTGTGGGACAACCAGGTGATCAGGCCCAGCTAGCACAGGTTTATGAAAAGGAGCTCCTGCTTGACCAGCCTGAACTCCTTCTATGATAAGGTGATCAGTGGATGAGGAAGAGGCTGTGGGTGTTATGTGGACTTTAGTGGAGCCTTTGACACTTTCCCAGAGCATTTTCCCAGAGAAACTGGCTGCTCAAGGCTCGGATGGGTGCACTGGGTGTTCACTGGGTAAAATCTGGCTGGACAGTTGGACTCAGCGAGAGGTCGTGAATGGAGTCAAAGGCAGCTGGTGGCCAGCTGCAAGCAGGTATGATGGTGTTGGTGCCATATGTCTCTGTGATGAGGAATTTGAACTGCACTAACTATTAATGGGAAAAAAAGTGGCTGGACACATTGCCTCTTCCTTGGCAAACTGTCCCGTGGTTCTCTTCCCTTATAGCAAGGGTGACCATTGCTGCTTTCAGGGAGATACTTAACATTTGACTGCCTAGACATAGTATAGGTCTTTCTGGAGACAACAAAAGGTTTTCTTCTGTAACTAAAAAAAATTTCCATGTGCAAGTAATATCTGATCAATGACATATGTCTGCAGAGGCCTGTTGTTTTTTGTCTGGTGTTTCTGCTTACTGATTTAAAGTCAAATTCTGCAACTTTATATCAACACAAGCCCATTGTCTCCGGAGATTGAGAACAGAGTTTGGCTCTGTCAGAGAGGTCTACCACAAACCATGTAATTCCAGTGTATGTATGATGTGTGACTTGTAACCTTGTTCTCTGCAGAGTAAGTGGTTTGTACATCTCTTATGAAGACATGGTAAAGAACTCCAGCACTGCATCTGAAATTCATTCTATTTTAAATTGCCCTCCTGCATATGCAAACAACTGAGTTTCCCTTGCCCACTTCTGTATAAAAAATGATTGTGGTATAAATAACCTTCAATACTTTGTAGACTGAGTGTGGTGGTATGAGTGAAAGGTCAGAACAAGGCTGAGAGAAAACACTAGCCAAATAGGATAAAGAACACCTACACAAAAGCTGTATGGTTAAAAAACCACCAGTTTATCCCATTCTGCGTTGTTGTCAAGTACTCTTCCTTAAAGAAGGAAGTGACATGTGAATTCCAAACTTGGGCTGCAGATTTAGAAGTTTTCCAGTTAGGAGCTATTATTTTGAAATATCAGCGTGTGATGCTTTTTTCAATCAAAGTGGTTTCAAAGAGTTCAAACCCCAAACTCTAAGTAGCATTTTCTCTGTATTTTAAACATCTGTGCTGTTTTATTAGGCATCAGATTTTGGCAATCCAATATTTTTTCTTTTTTTTTTTTCTTTTTTTGGTAGAGCTTGAAAGAGTTGTACCACTCTTTTTTCAGTGCAGTTGTTGGGGTCTAGGGATTTCCTAAAATTGCTAGTAGAATATAATCCTGGAAGTAATTTATTGTGGCATTTTTTTTTAAAGGGCAAGGACACAAAGGAAGAGAAGAAGGTATAAGATATGTTCCTGATTTGTGCAGCATTACACACATCAGTTCTACTGCCAGTTTCACATTTTCTTAGGGCAAAATTGTAATTGCGTTAAAAAAAGTAGCTGATTTATAATAACAATTACTGTAATATTACCAACTGTTATTTTTGAGTAGATTTTTAAAAATTCTATCTTAAACCTTTCTTTTTCAGTTGAGGTAATAGTAAAGAGAGAGGGAAGATATTTTTAAATTACCATTAATGTAAAGCTGGAAGGCCTCATTAGGAGAAGTTCAATTCTTTCTACAGAAAGTGTGGGACATACAGCTTGTTATACCAAGACATGACTCAGAAGCAAATCAGAAATGGATCTGAAAACTGGCTTTACTCTGTCCTTTGTAGTACCTACAGTTTAAATACTGTCCTTTTCTTGAAAAATAAAACATAAACCAAATAGTATCTGCAGAACATGTCAACACTTTAATGAAGTTTTGTGTGTTTTATGCATGCATTTTGCAGAAGCTTGAAGAATCCTCTACAGGATATTTATTCCCAGTATTTACAGAGGATCAGACCGATACCACCTCTGCTTACAGTCTGGCTGATTGTACACTTTGAAACATTTTTTATTTCTTTATATAACCTACTTACCTATTCCTTATGCCTTAACTACACTGTTAGGGTGTATTGTAGCCTTGCCTTCATTTGAAAACTGAAGCTCTTTGAGCTGAAGAAGCATTAGCAGTTCTCAGGTGCTCAGCTTCTGGCATAACCAGCCTGGGGAAGCCTCCTGTGGTATGTGCAGCTCAGGAGCCGAGGCCCTGGGAACAGCTGTCCCCTCATGAATCATTCATGGGGGGAGCTGTGATGATGAGTGATCAGCTGCAAACAATGCATAACGTTTAGAGAAAATAAAGGCATTTCACTGTAATTTCATTTTTTTCCCAGAGG
The DNA here is from genome assembly GCA_013396875.1 of Vireo altiloquus. Lineage (NCBI taxonomy): Eukaryota > Metazoa > Chordata > Aves > Passeriformes > Vireonidae > Vireo > Vireo altiloquus. The sequence continues at coordinate 895,670 of VZRF01005657.1, read as the reverse complement.
TGGGGCAGAGCCCCAGGTGTCTTCATAGTGGGATAACTTTAGTTAAGGAGGAACTCTTAAGTCCTGGAAACAGTTTTCCAGTGACCCCACAGGTCTTCTCAAGACCCCTTCCCAAAAGGAGGAAGCAAAATAGTAGTGATGATAAGGTAAGATATTAAATACAGATTACAAAAGAGAAAAATTTTTTCCTGCCTTTAACTTTTGCTGTATTCCCAGATTTTGGAAAATTCACGAAAAATTAAATGGGTGACTATTTTCTGGCTGGCTGGGGAATGCCAAGTCACATGTTGTTGCTCCTGCTCTTTGACTGGCTGCCTTCTATAGCTAATCAACACAGTGTCATTTTGAAATTCACATCTGGGAACTCTTTGAGCTAAATATGCACTTTTCATAAGCTCTGGCAACTGTAAAGCACCAAATGCTTGAATATTCAAGGAAAATAAACACACATGCTAAGAACGTGACAAAATGGAAATCTGTGTCAAGTTTGAAAGAACAATCTAGGATATCCTCTGCTCTCTGCTCCCTGCTCTCCACTCAGCTGTGCTCAGTAGCAGGAGTAGATGGCAGAAATGTGTGTCCCTTATGTAAGATGTGCTCACAATGCCCCTGAACTTTTGGCATCAGTTCAGAATGTAGTTAACTGGATCGTGCCAGTTTAAATATATCTGGTCATTTTCCAGTACGCTGCTCAGCTGTCTACCTTTCAGCGCCCTTGCTGGCATCTCAGTAAGCTCAATCTGCATTTCTGTGTTTGTTAATGCTACTGGGTTCTCTAGTGGGAAACAGGATATTATTATGTTGAGAGCAAGGGACTGGGAACCATGAGATCTGGAGTAATTTTTGGTGGCAATTATGATTTCCTGCAAACTTCTGGAGACATTCTTCTGGCTTTTAGTTTTTAAAGAAGATTCAAAGACCCCAGTCTAATGAAGCACAGTTCTAGTTTTGAGCATGTGGGTTTTCACATAGCAGTTAGAGGAATGAGGCTTCGATTTCCTTAGAGTTCAGTTCACTGCATGTATTTCACACTACCTCAGGATACTGAACTACAACAGTATTTGGAGACTATCAGGAAGAGTCATCCAGTCACGGGGAAAAATGACATGCTTAAAATGTCTAAAAAATCTGCAGTTTGATATTGTTTGTTATTACTTGCACCAGAGACAAGAAGGTCCTTCTGAGTGAAGGAAATGTTCTTAGGACCTGTTGCTGACTGCATCAGGCTAATTCCTTATCATGTCCAATGCCCTCGTGAAAGACATGATTCTTTGCTTATATCCATTTCCCCCCTTTTTACTATATTCCCATGTGATTGTATGGAGATGTGCACAAAGGCTGTGACAAGGGTGGTCTTCAGTGATGCAATTGAAATGTAAAGGTCACTGCCTGCAAAATTTCTCTCTCCTGTGGAGAATAATTCGAATACCAACCTGCTTGAAGCATCTCCAGTTCAGCTCTTCTACTGTTCTTGAAAAGGTAATAAATAAGGTTCATTAATAATAATCATAAAGTACAAGACAAACATGGCACTGATGGAAATGGTTAAATCCAAATTCCTTGCTGTGCTGATTTGAAGCACTTGTCATGCCTTGACAGGTCCTGAAATTAGGCTGAATAACTTAATTTCTAGTTGTGGATTCTATGGATCCTCCTTGTATACTGCAAAAAGCCAAATCAGAAGATTAAAAAAAGCAGTGCCAATTGTTTGGGAAAGTCATTGTTTGTCCACATTTAGCAAGAAAGGGACACCATTTGGCAGCATGGGGTGCCACTGCCTTGGTTCCAGCTAACAATCACTGTGAATTGAGCTGTAAGGAGAGCTGCCCATTGACCAGCATTGATTGCTGTCCTGAACAGGTGCTAGTGTCCAGAGGGCAGATCACAGCTGCTTGCACAGGGTTCCCATTATCCTTTGCTGGGTATTAATTCCCCCTGTGGGATGTTTCCTTCCTAACTGTGTTAATTTTCAGAGTGCATATTTGCATTGGTCTGTGCTGAGGGGGGCAAGCAGAGGTGCCTTGGCTATGTTTAATGACCTTCATGTTCCCCTGCTCCCTCCCTCCCTCACCAGTCTCTTAAATCTTTAGAGACCATGTCTGTTGGGATCCAAGTTTCCTTTAATTATGGCGCACATTAAGGGACAGGCTCTGTGAAGAATACCAGTACTGCTCTTGTAATTGCTTCAGGTGCACTCAAAAATTAATCAGAAACTACACAATGGGGTTTTTGTTTCGGTGTGCTTTATTTTGAATCCTTTCTAAGTCTGAAGACTTACTGCCTGTGTGTAGAGCTCACACAAGTGTAACAAGGAAAGGATGGGGAAGTAGTTTGTGAAGCCGCCAGGGCAGGGACTGTTGTGTCCCTTCAGCACTATTTTGGTGCTGCACACAATTAATTAGCTGATGGACCTCAGTTAACATCAAACCAGGATGATAGTGTAATACATTAATTTTGCATTGGTACAAATATCTTTCAGGGTTGAGTGGATATATGGATTTGTCTTTCCAGAGGTGTGTGCATAGGGCTTAGAGCTGTGCTGGGATCTTGCTGTGTCTTCATACTACATAAAGCTGCTCATAAGAGTTGTACCTTAGCTCTCTACTTCAATAAGTCAAAGAAGTCTAATCCAGAATTTTTTCAGAAAAGGGAATAATGGCGTATGACACATAAAATATTCATCCACTGAGGATTTTTCTTGTTTTGGCAAATATAACCACATCAGTGCAGATGTTGCCTTCACATGTGAAGAAACATTTTTAATTTTATCTCTGTAACAGGGAAATGTAACAATTAATTTAGGTTCTCTGGACAAATTATACTTTTGGACTGATAAATAGACACAAGTTTCCAAGCCTTCCTTAAAGCATCTTTGTTTTCTGCGGTCTGCATAGAAAGTAGAGGGTATGTCTGAATCTAGTTACCCTAGGGCTGAAATAGGTGGGTTGTGGTGTTTCTGTAATCAATAACAACCAAAAGATGGATGTAATTATCTTCAGCTCCCCAGTTTAAATGGCCAGGTAATAATTTATAGCTGAATATCAGGGTGGGTCCAAAACTTGCATTAAAACTTCTGTAACCATTTTGACAACATTTGTGAGTTCCTTGTGGTGTCAAAAAATGTTGCATTATTATAAAAGTAGCTCTTCTTTGAGCTTTAGGGTACCAGAGTAGTTACCTCACCCTGGAAGCATGAAGTCCCAAATATTGTATTCCTACATTAGGAATTTTCTTCTTTTTCTAGAACATTTTTCCTGTATTCTATGTGCATGCCTTTAGAACGGTGTAGACTACATACATGGATTTTGGAGTACCCTTTTTAACTCTGCACATTCACAGTCCGCCTCACAAAAATGATGCACGGGTGGGTGGATTAAAAAGGGATGTTAAAATACACAAAATAATATGTAATTGAAAACAAAATAGTAGGGGATTTCAGCAGCATCTGAACAGCAGGGAGAGGATATGTTTCTCTTTTCATTTTTCTGCCGCTGAAGTTGCTTTACCTTTAATGCACAAGGGTTTCTGCTCATCTTGGTTTCCCAGGACTGCAATCGCTTCTGTGGTTGCTGGAGTGAGCAGCTTGTGCTGCAGTGCATGCAGGATTGAAAGAGATGGTTTAATCCTCAGTTGCAGCACATCAGCTCATTTAAGCAGCCGTAGTGATGCAAGTGTGGACAAGGGTACAAGTCATCTCATTAACTGATAACTGCTGTCTGTTGGAGAGTGCAGACTTAAGCTACTCCTGAAATGAAAAAAGCCATCTGTTTAAGATCAGCTGGGACATCAAATTTAAAAAGTAAAAGAAAAAAAAAAGAGAAAATCCCAGCCCAACAGAGAGCCTGAGTCTGCTCTTGCTAACGCTTGAATAACTCAAGAGAAGTGAACAGAAATTAACACAGTGGAGGCAGTGTAACAGCAGTAAAAACAAGATCAGAATCTGTCCCCATAAGAGACATCATATGTGAACTTTGTAGAAAGAAGATGAGTGGGAAGAGAAATGTTGGTAGGGAATGAGTAAAGACAAGGAATATTTATTATCTACTTACTGCAATGCTTTTCCCCCTTCATGGGATGAGAAATGTGAAAATTTTTCCTATTATTTGTCATACTTTGAACAGTTGCTTCCCAGTGTGTTCAAAAGGAAACATCTCAGTTTTCTTAACTGGATTTGCTTTGTGGGACTGACTTCTCTACACCAGAAGGGTACAGATCTGGTACTGCTCATTTGGGACCCACAGAATTGCACTGCTGTAAGGGAAGCAAAAGGGGAGAAACCTAGGCTCTGTGGCTGGAATGGAAACTCATGAGTTAAAAAAGAATTATTGGGGGGAGGAAGATTAGTAAAGCAAAAAAAAATAAATTAGAGAATTCAAAGAGGCAGGTGAGCTGAGAGACAGAGCTTTATTGAAGAGGTGGTGAGATAGTGCTCCTGTAAGACTGGAGTTAGCTGAAAGAGAAAAAAATAATTAAATTCAAATAGAAAGCTAATTAAAAAAATAAGAGGGAGAAAAGAATACATTAAAAATGTAAAAAGGAAATAGAAGAAAATATGAAATAAGAAAATGCAAGTACTGAGAGGTAAGAGATGAAGAAAAATATCTTTATCTGAAGCAATTGTACAAAATAAAAAGCAGCAGCAATTTTATGCAAGCCTTTACCTTTGGATTGACAACCACCCTAAAAGATCTCCAAGAAAAGCAATTCAATTCAAATTTGATTCTAGTTAATTAAGACACCAAAGTAGATTACTGAGTTGGGCAGCAGTTCAATGCAGTTGTAGCAGAGTTGTCAATCAGTACAACTGCAATCCAAATTAGATACCAAAAAAACCCGAACAAAAAAAAAAAAAAAAAAAAAAAAAA